>JAQQSW010002535.1:0-14933 GCA_028646575.1 Pseudocheirus occidentalis
ATGGATAAGTGCTGTTTATTCAAGCTAGAAAAAGTAAAGGGACGTAATTTAGAAGTACTATAAGTTATATAACTTGTTTTCCCAGCATTTAATTCAAGAATTAATTAAATATGATTTTTAGAAGTTTTCTGAAATTATAAACTGGGGAAAAGTTTAAAACTGAAATTTGTTTCATGTTCAGTGACATATGGAAAAAGGAACAAACCTTACAGGAAAGTCTAAAGCATTATATTAAGACCTAAAAACGCAAGGATAATATTTATTCAATTTAGTTATAAAAGCAAACCTCCAATGATTTGATTCATAGTAATTTGTAACTTTCAACAAGGAATTCTGAAATTGAGAGGGCTAATATTACATTAATAAGAAAAGGAAATTCAGTATATTCCCTTGGGATTTATGTCCTTGGCAAAGTAACAGCAAGTTTTTGAAAAGTATTCTGGTCATTTAGAATGTACAATATCCTAAGATAGGCTGTGTAAGTTTGATAACTTTCTTTCATGATTAAATGCTTCAATTACCCTCCAAAACTGTTGTTTTAAGAAAATGGTAGAGCAAACTCCGGAAAGTTAGGACATCTTCTACCCAATACCAAATATCCAAATGAAAACTGAAGAAGATTCATTCCAACATCTAGAAATGTTGTCTATATCAAACCACACAAAATAGCAATTAAAGTATTTGGCTAAGATTCCTTTTTTCATCCCAATATTTGACATCATGGAGATCCAGCTGTATCTTGTACCCAAGTTCTCAGAACTGTATCAAATAGGTGTATTTGATTTTTAGAATTTTAATGCAGACATAATTTTTGTCTGAAGCGGCATGATATCCTGCATAGGGGTTTTATCACTATCCTGCTGAGAAACCTTTAGTCACTTCCTCTTTCCCATAAAGATAACTTCTTAACCTAGCATTCAGACTTCCATGATCTAGATGCACCCTGCCTTTCTAGCCTCATACCCCAGTTTTCCGTTCCACAAATCCCTTATTTCAGCCAAACATGCCATCATATGATTGTTAATTGTGCTGTGCCTTCCTCTGTATTTCTGCCCAAGAAGTTTATAAGTTAAAGATTTAATGATATGGCACATAGGTTAAAAAAAGGACATTTTAAAGATTCTAAGCAATGAATTTGAAGAAGGAAGTAATCATTTATTGCTCAAGGTGGGGAAAATCAGTGAAACCATCATGGAAAAGTAAGGGAAAGGAATGAACATTTATTAAGCACCTATTAAAAAAATATTTGATTCTCAAAACAATACTGGAAGGTAGCTGCTACTGTTACCCCCATTCTACAGTTGAGAAAACTGAGGCATGCAGAGAATAAGTGACTTACCCAAGGTCACAAAGCTAGTAAACGTCCAAGGCTGAATTTCTACTTGTATCTAAAAATAAATGGCATTTGAACTCAACACTGAAGTTTAATGTAGATACATAGAGATGGAGAAGATCACATGGGCAAAAATACAGTCAGGAAAGCAAAGCACAAATAACATTCACATGAAGGCACATGCATCATTTTGGCTGAAATAGAGGATTTGTAGAAAGGAGCACTGAGGGTGTATGGTTGAAAGGCAGGTTGCATCTGGATTGTGGAAGAAAATGCTAGGTTAAGAAGTTGTCTTTATGGGAAAGAGGAAGTGACTAAAGGTTTCTGAGCAGGACAGTGATAAGATTACAATCTTCCTTTAGGAATATTAAACTGGCAATTAATACTAACAACCTACTTAATATAGTAGCACAGGGAGAGATTAGAGAATAGGAACCCGGTTAAGAAGCTTTACCACAACAGTCTAGGCATTTGGTGATAAGGGAAGAATGAAAGGATAGACGTTAAGAATGTTCACATTTAGTGAAACGAGTGAGGTAGAGAGGATTCAGCAAAGAAGACAGGATTGGATGGAGAGGGAGGAGGAGAACAAGGACAGTACAGTGCCACAAAGCCAAAGACCAAGAGTGGGTAGAGGACAAGTCTAAGGTGCCATGTGTCACAGAGGTTAGCAGGAAGATGAGGAATGACAAAATATTTAACTCTTTGGATCACACACATATTTTTGTTTAGTCAATTAGTCCTGCCTGACTTCATGACCCCATTTTGGGTTTTCTTGGCAGAGATACTGGAGTAGTTTGCCATTTCCTTCTCCAGTTCATTTTACAGGTGAGGAAACTGAGGCAAACAGGGTTAAGTGACTTGTCCAGGGTCACATAGCTAGTAAGTGTCTGAGGCCACTTTTGAACTCAGGTTCTCCTGGCTCCAGAGTGGGCACTCTATACACTGTGCCACCTAGCTGCCCATTCACAACCTTGATGTTAACTGAATTTATTATTTATCATGAAATTGGTTCTTTTTTCAAAGGAGGACAAGTTTATCTAAGTAAATCTGGAGGAGATGGTTACCAAGTTCTACACAGAAGAGAGAATGAATATTTCCCCTATAAAGGAATAGTCTTGTCTGTCAGTTAGCTATGATTTATTAAGTACCTACTATGGGTCAGGCACTCTGCTAAATGGTGGGAATACAAAGAAATGCAAAAGACAATCCCCTCCTCTCAAGGAGCTCCCAGTTGAAGGGGCTATGTGGGGCTGCTAGGTCCACTAAAGTTGCAGCATATATTACAAAAGAGGGTCTGACCCAGCAGTGCCAGAAACCCTATACAATAGGATCTTAACTAGCAATCACTAGACCTGCAGCAAATTCAGTTGCTCTCAGAGGTCACAGAAGTGGCATAGAAGGCAATCTATCATTAGTACAGTTGATCTAGGAGAATGGATCACCTATGCCATTGTAGGGGAGCAGAGGGTAGAAGAGAGAGAGATGGGTCTCAGGAAGGGTTATATCACTAGACCACATGGTAAGGCAGAGAACTGATTACCATGGGAGAGAAGATTCTACCTTCCTCCAGATATTGTTGCCCTGGGACAAAGCCCTTTTTGCCTATGTTAAGTAGGGCCTTGATACATCTGCTGCTCTGAGAGAGAAAGACAGACAGACAGACAGACAGACAGACAGAGACAGAGAGAGCTAGCTTCCTTTAATAGCTTTTTAGTTGGCCTAAGCAAAAAATCTACTTAAAGGAAAATCTAGAAGAGGGCAACTTCAGGACCCAGGGCTAAAAGTACTAATGATTTCCATATTGTGAAAAGGGTCGTTTAGTCATAGCATCAGAAACTGAACTGAAAATGAACGCAGAAATCATCAATCCCAGTCACCTCATATAGGGGGAAACGGAGGACCAGAGAAGCTCACTTCCTTGTTCAGTGTCACATAGCTAGCTTAGAACTAGATAATAGCAGGGGCAGCTGGGTGGTGGAGTGAATAGAGCACTGGCCCTCTAGCCAGGAGAATCTGAGTTCAAATCCGACCTCAGACACTCAACTCTTAACTAGCTGTGTGACCTGGGGCAAGTCACTTAACCCCAAATGCCTTGCTTTCCCCCCTCCAAAATAAAAATAAAAACTAGCTAGTAGCTGATGAATTTTTAATTATGATTCTTTAAATATTTCCTTCCTTAGAATATTTTACATATTGGGGCTGTGGGTGCATATCACTGCATCAGTTTTCAAATACAAGTTCACAAACTGGCCTCAGCCACTAAATGAAAAATTGGAAACATTTTTCTGACCATTCATATAAAAACAGATTTTATGTTTGATCTAGATAACTACCTAAACGTATTGCTTTAATTAGGGTGGTATAAATGGAAAGAGCAGTAGATTTGAGGTCACAGTTGCTGGGTTCAAATCTTGTCTCTAACACTTAACTAGCGAGTCACATCACCTACATGACCATCAGTTTACCCACCTGTAATATGAAGGGGTTCAGTTAGCTCAGGGGTTCTTAACTGTTTTATGTCATGGACCCCTTTGGCAGCTTGGTGAAGCCTTTGGACCCATTCTGAGGCAGCTAGGGGGCACAGTGGATAGAGCACTGGGCCTGGAGTTAGGAAGACCCAAGTTCAAATCTCATGTAAACAACAAACATGAACTTGTACAGACTTCAAGAGATGAGGAGGATAGAAGGGCCTGGTATGTTATGATCCATAGGGTCACAAAAAGTCAGACATGACTACATGTCTGAACAGCAACAAAAATGAGTTCAAATCTAGTTTCAGACACTTATTGGCCAAGTGACCCAGGGCAAGTAATGTAGTCTTTCTCAGCCTCGCTTTAGAGGGGATAAATAAACAGTAGCTGCCTTCCAGGGTGGTTGTAAGGGTCAAATGAAGTAATACTTCTAAAGCATTTAGCACAGTACCTCACACACAGGTACTAACTAAAATGCCTGTCCCTTTCCCCGTCTCAGAATACAGTTGGTTACCTATCCAGAATTGAAGGAAATGTCAACTTTCAGCCAAGAGGTTAATGGGAATAAAGATAATTTTTTTTTCCATTGAAGTTCACAGACTCTATGAAATCAATCCAAAATGGGTTCTAGATTAAAAACCCAAGCTCCCTCTATCTCTAGATCCAGTGTGTATTGAATCTATGGCATAAAACCAAGATTCTCATTGCTTTATCACCTAGAAAGTACTTATTCCTTGTTGTGATGGTGATATAGAACACTTCTTAAATTTTGTTTTAAATCACTAACAGGAAATAGTACAGGGTCATTACCCCAAAACACAAATATTAATCATGTTTAAGGTCAGCCCAAAAGTGAGGCCCCTTTTCTTTTTTAATTAAAATTTTAATTTTTTCAGGCAGCTGAATGTGGAAACATTTTTTTGTAAGCTAATCAAGAATGGGAAGGAACGAAAGTCTAAATCTAGAACTCTATATGAAGACAATTTAACTCTTTAGAACTGAATGAAAAAAGGACTTGTATGGATTACAGTATTTTTACAGCTTCACTATTCCCTGTTTCATCACAAACACCTTGGACTGTTTCCTTATCCCCAGAGCTTAGCTTGAATGAAGTATATTTTTCTTGTTAAAAGCATGTGAACGTGTCCCCATGCAATTTCATAACCAAGATGGTGAGGGTTTATTTGTCTTTAATCATTTGCATTTCAACGGGGAACAAGAATAATGTTATAAATCCAGAACAGTAAACACAGAGAGACAGTCTGCATTTGGGGTTGTTTCACCCACTAAGCTGCCTTTTTACATATTGTCATAGTGTGGTGCCAGTGATTCAGAGCCTTTAAAAAAAATGTTGAACTATTACAGGAGTTTTGTATGCTGGACCGTTGTGTTGTCACCGTGCTTATGCCTATGTACTTGGCTGCAGGATCCCTCTGAGACCCATTCCAAACATAACTTTGGTCAAACAGATTAATGTAGTCTATCTAAGAGGCACTGTGGCCCAGAGACAGGAGCAGTGCCCTTGGAGTTAAGACTGGTTTTGAATCCTGGCTTTGCTGCCTATTAGCTCTGGTAGGGTCACAATCAGTCCCTTCACCTCTGTGAGCTTCTTTCCTTAACTGAGTTCAATTCATGGAACATTTATGAAGCATCATATTAGTTCCTTCTTCCCCTTACCTCTTGGTTAGAAGGATAGGTTAGCAGGGTGCCTTCATGCCTTTCACCCATCCCTCCCCTGACTCCTGAACTGTCCAGACCCCGTAGGTGACCTAAGAGGCAAGAGCTGACCTTAAGCAACTCAGAGCCCAAGCAAGACAGGAGGAGGCAAGAGGAAAGAGAGTAACAGCTCCTCATACCTCTTTATACTGTTTGTCTGAGTAATCAGCTGAAGCTTTCAAAAAATGGAGGACCACCAGTACTTACCATTTGACTGCCAGTTCATCCTAAGGTGCACCAGCCCTTACCACCTGCCCTGTTGCTACTCCCCACCCCAGAACATCTCCCTTCATTACCACTTCATTGGCTGATGTACCCCAAGGACCCCCAGACCTCGCTATCTGCAGTGCCACTGAAAGACCTTAGGATGTCCAGGCCCTTCTGACCACCCTGCAGTTGAACTCTCCTATGTACTGTCTCCCCCAGTTACAGTGTGAGCACCCTAAGAATAGCGATTGTTTCCTTTTTTTTTTTGGTAACTCTGGCATTTCAAGTCTTTTTTCATTTATCCATTCATTTATTGATTGATTCAACAGCTAGGTGCTAGGTGCTAGGTGCTAGGTGCCAGGTACTAGCCATACAAAGAATAAAAGACGAAACAGTCCTTATCCTCCAGGATATTACATTTTACTGGAGGAAAACAACATGAATATGGATAAATATATACAAAGTTATTTTTTATGGAATGAGGAGAGTGCTTTAGGTTAACATATAAAGAGATTGCTTATCTCATCTTAGAACTTTTCATCAAATCCTTTGTGCCTTTTTTTTCCCCTAGAGTGCTATGGGGAAGTCTTTCTACCTCTTCCCCAATACCCTCCACCCCCACCCCAGGTGTACCCTAGAAGAAAGTGTAAAGGAAAAAACAAAAGAGTTTTTTTTTTAAAAGACTGAGAATACTCTGTTGCTCTTTTATATGCCAAAACTTAGCATTAGCTTTTCCAACAAGAATCTGTCCTCAATAGATTCCAGGACCATCTTGGAGGCAAATTCCAATCACTGGAAATCAATCAAAAGTTCTGCCACTTCTTAACAGTGAGAATGTACATATCCATACACTTTAGGGGAAAAAACAGTTTTATTAATTAAATTGGTGGGGGAGAACTCCCCTGAAAACATCCCTACCTCATAGTGTCATTTTGAAGGAAGTGCTTTGTCAATCATAAAGTTACCAGTTTATATTTATTAAGCATTTTACAAAATGCTTTACATATGTTATCCTCACAACGAATGTATAGTAGATAGTAACACAAGTACTGTTACATCTATTTTTGCAGATGACCAAACTCAGGTTCAGTGAGGTTACAGACTCTTGTAGCAAAACCAGAACTTGACCTCAGGGATGTGGACTCCATTTCTTCTGCTTATCCAGTTATTTGAAACTAGTTTTTTATTCTCTATCTAGAACTATTAAATTGAAGACAGGCATACAGGAAAGAGGAAAGACTGTCAATCTTGGGGTCTAGAAGATCTGGGTTCCGATTCTGCTTCTGATACACACTAGTCATGAGTATCATTAGGTGCTAGTCAATTAGGTGCTAGACAGATTGCCTGCATCAGTGGAAGAAATTTCCACACTAGAAGTTCTATGCCCTGATGAAATGACAAGTCTGAATCCTTCCCCACCCCTCCAAAATACAAATAATAGAATCCTATAAGTACTGGTCACTCCAATACTATTGCCATATAGCCAAAATATATTAATTGCTTTGTTAAAAAAAAGATACATTGAAATTTGTCACAGAACTTTCCTAATGCTGACTATGTTGATCAGCATTTTCCAACCAGATTAGGGCTTTAAAAAAAAAGAAAAAAGAGCCCATGGAAATTTGAATATATTCTTGAGACAAAATTATGATAAATTGTTTATAATGCAAATGTACCATACAGTTCTTTAAGGAGATTATTAATTGAAAAAATAGATCAGAATACAATTTGTGATAAATAAGTTCATTACTCACCACTGCTGGTACCTCTACAGTTTCCATTGCTAGAATCCATAGGAAAATCTGGAATTGATTCACAAAACATGTAAAGAATTATTAGCATATTTATTTTCAGCATGTTGATGTTAACCCACAAATACTGATTAATGTGTAAGGCATTGTTCTGTAGTGGAAGCATGACCCCCATTATGGCTTGCTGGGTCAGATCCTTTCCTTCTTCCTTGGTTCCTTCCTTCCCCCATCTCACCCAGATTACAAGTACAGCAGCCATCATAACCCAACAACCCCCAAGTGCTGATAGACACAGAAGTTTTGAACTGTTCCACTGCTGACGTGGGCTAGTCTCTCTCCCCTTGGGCAGGTCTCCTTACCCTTGAAGATTCACCATATTGGTGAATATCAGCCTTAAAGCAGATTAAGTGATCAGTGTTAGCCCCATTGCAGTTCACAACTCCTGAGCTCAAGTGATCCACCAGCCTCAACCTCCCCTAGTAGAAGGAACTATAGAAATGCCCCATATGACTAGCTATCAGGCAGTAATAACGTACAACTGAAAGTTTGTAGTACCTATCACATAAGAACCTTATTAGATAGATGGTAGAAATACTATCCTTGGAGAAGTTAGGTGGTACAGAGGAGAGAGCATAGGATCTGGAATCAGGAGACCTGAGTTCAAATCCTGCTTCAGAAGCCTCATAGCTGTGTGACCCAGGGCAAGCCACTTACCCTCTAACTGCCTCAGTTTCCTTATCTGTAAATTGAAGAAAATAATGGTATCTATCTCCCAGTGTTGTTGTGAGGATCAAATGAGGTAATTGTTTTTTAAAAAATACTTAGCATGGTGCCTGGCACAGAGGGCTATATGTTAGTTATTTTTATTATATTCTTATATTAACAATGAGGAGATTGAGGCTCTGAAAATTTAAGTAACTTTTCTAATGTCATGTGACCAGCAAGGGTGGAAGAAAAGATTCACACCCACGCTTTCTAACTCTCAAGTCCAGTGCTCCTGCCAATACATGAGGCCACATCTAGAACTACTACAGATGTCTTCTTATTAAAATTTTTAAAATAATAGCAGCTAAGATTAATATATAAGGCAAAAAATTGATCTCAGTTGATATAACTGAGTCTTGAGGTAGGGAAGAGCTGGATTCAAGTGCCTGCCTTTGACATCTACTGGTTGTGTGACCCTGGGCAAGTCATTTAACTACTTAGTGGCCCAGGTGAGTCTGTATGTTGGAGAGCAATTGCCTCTTTGCATTGGTATGGGCAATTTCATTACTAGGAATTCAAATGATCAAATGGATGAAGAATATATTTATAAAGCTCTAGGCACAGTGCCTGCCACATCATAAGTTCTCAATAAATGCCTGCTCCTTCTACCACTACCCTGCCACCCCTTCCCTAAGAGTTCTAATATGAAAGTCCTGGGTCCAGTGACATAAAAAAACAACAAAAATACTGACGCCTATATAGTACTTCAAACTTTGTAATACTGACATTTATACATGCAATAATTAAGGGTAATGTATGCTCAGACGGAGTGCCTACATTTTCTAGGTCTATAACAATGATAAAATTGTATCTACGTATTTATTTACATGATTTTAATATTTCTATTTATTTTGTTAAATGAAAATTATCATTTCATTATAGCCAAGAAAGCATATATTTTCCTAAACTAGTATAAATTTCCCTTAACTCTGAGTTTTAGAAAATAATACAATTCATCATTCTGATCTTTTGGTTCCAGCTCAGTGAAAAAACAGTGAACTGGAAAATAAGATATACGGGTACTGGGGTATAGAAATCCATCTTGCCCTACTAGAAAGTTGGGGTGGGGAGGTTGATTGGGGAGGATATAAGAGAGAACAGATTGGGAGAAGGGGTATTCAGTAGGCTTGCTATTTTGGGGTATGGGGTAAGGGCTTAAAGACAGGGAGAAAAAACTAACTCAAAATTTTGTGGAAACAAATGCTGAAAAATAAAAATAAATAAATAAATTTTAAAAAAAAAGAAAATATGCAGTAAGAATTCAAACATGTGACCATTTCATGGCATTCATTACTTGTATTAATGGGGCCTACCTGTAAACAATATCTTGTTTACCTTATCCCAGAATGAACTAGAAGAAAAAGGATTTGAAGTCAAAATAATTATCTACCTTTCCTAAGGAAGGTATTGAATAAGCAAGTTTAGGAAAGGTCAGTTCTCCTTGTCTCTGATGTTTGGGATTTTTCTGAGAGGTGATTCGGTTCATTGTTGGCAAAGGGTGAAGAAGAAAGTGGTGGAACATGTAATCTAGACCGGTTGAACTTGATGTGAAGAAGAAAGTGGTGGAACATGTAATCTAGACCGGTCGAACTTGAATGGAAATGGAGCCACTAAAGCCTAAATAACGATCTCTGCAGGCCACAGTATGACTTAGGAAACCATATATTAACATTATCTATATTCTATTGTATTTTTATTTTGTTAAATATTTCCCAGTTGCATCTTCATCTGATTCCAGCAAGCCATCTATAACATTAACATCTATGATCTAAACAATGATCACCAATTATTTTTATCATTCACCCCATCAGTAAAAAAATTTTTCAAGTCTCCAATATGAATCTTTTTGCTGTCTTATAAAATATATTGTTTATATTATTCTACTAATAACTATGTGCCTTATGAAATAAATTATATTTAAATCTTAAAAGGATGATATAAGTCAAATAATCATTGATACCAAAGTCAATGAGGAACCACTAGAATTTATGGAATTGTGAAATGACATGGGCTAAATCTGAGATTTAGGAAAATCATTTTGGCAGCTCTGTGGTAAAAGGATTGTAGTGGGGAAAGACTTGAGGCATGGTGATCAATTAGAAGTCTATTGCAATAGTCCAGGTGAAAGGCAATAAATTATTGAATTATGGTAGTGGCTATGTCAGTGGAGAAGAAGACTATATGAAAGATGTTGTGAAAGTAGAACTGACAAGATCCTGGACTGATTGGATGTGTGAGGTGGGGGGTGGGGATCAAGGAGTCAAAGATAGGGCCAAAGTGGAATATCTGAGTGATGGGAAGAATGGTGGTACCCTCAACAGAAATTAAGAAGAAATTCAGATGAGGGGAAGAAAATGAGTTCTCCTGTACACATACTGCATTTGAAATGCCTATGAGAATCACTTTTAAATAGGCACATCATATTGTGGGTCTAGAGAGAGAGAGAGAAAGATGGGGGGGGGGGAAGAGAGAGAGAAAGAGATAGAGAGAGAGAGAGAGAGAGAGAGAGAGAGAGAGAGAGAGAGAGAGAGAGAAAGGACGGAGAGAGAGGGAGAGAGAATCTGGGCCCATAAATCACTAAAAGGAGAGATTGTGCAAAAAGAAGGCCTAAGACCAAGCCTTGGGATACATCCAAAGGTATGGTGTGTGATACAGATATTGACCCAGAAAAGGAGATTTCGAAGAAGTGCTCAGGCAGGTAGGAGATGAACCAAGTGAAAGCAGAAAGGAGAGAGCAAATACAGGAAAGGAAGGATGATCAGTAGTGACAAATGCTTCAGAAAGATCAGGAATGATAGAGATTGGTGAAAGACCGTGAAACTTGGCAATTAAGAGATCACTGGGAACTTTGAAGAATAAAGTTTCAACTAAGAAAAGTCAAGCACGGGGAAGTTAAGAACATGGAAGCAAAGAGTGGTGTTTTACAAAGAAATAGGGATATTCAGAAGAGGTTAGGTTTGGTTTTTTGGTGTTTTGGGGGAGTGCGGGGTGGGGGGAGAGAAGACAATGTAATTAGAATCCATTCACTCCTGCTTATCTTGTGCTATATATTCTCATTAAAAAACATTACAAGTGGGAAAGGGGAGATGCTTCTTCCAACATCAGAAATACTTATATTCAAATGTAAACAGTCAAGTCAGTCAAAAATCATTTATCAGGGCACCTGGAAGGGGTTAAGAATTGTGCTAAGTGCTGGGGATACAAAAGAAAGACAAAAATACAAAGAACAAAAACACAAAACTTGCTTTCAAACCCCAACATAGATGAGTTTGGGATTAATTATCCTCTTGAAATATCCAGGCTGTTTTCTCTGTTCCCTTGGCAAAAATAAATGAGAACTGGCATTTCCCACCCCCCTGCCATGATTGACAAGGGACAATTAAATACAGCATACATTTAAATGACTCTCATGTACAAAGCATACTGTCCAAGAATCTGGAAGTACAAAGAAAAAAATAAAAGTCCCTTTCCTTAAGGAGCTTACACTCTAGGGAGGAGGAAGGGATTCTGCATGTACATGGCAAAGTAAACAGAAAGGAAGTTAGTGAGAGAGGAGCACATCAACAAGGAGGAGGAACAGGGGAAGCTTTCAGAGGAGCACTGGCCCTTGAATGAAGATTCTGAGGGACTACATTCAACAAACGTGTTACTGACTTTGTGCTAAGCATAGAAGAGACAAATACAAAACAAAAATCAATTGCTGTTTTTCTGAACTTAGCTTCTACTGGGGGCTGCCACACACAAAGATGAGTAAACATAAGCTATGATTGTGGGAAGCCAGGGGGCACAGTGAGTGATGGGAAGACAGAATGTCAGACCTGGAGTCAGGAAAACTCATATTCTGGGGTTCAGATCTGGCCTGACACCTGCTAGCTGTGTGACCCCTATTTGCCCCACTTTCCTCAACAGTAAAGTAAGTTGGAAAAGAAAATGGCAAAGTACGCTCATATCTTTGCCAAGAAAGCCCCAAATGATATCACAAAGAGTCAGAAACAACTGATAAAGCTAATAATTACTGTTTTAATTAGTTATTAGAATGCAGCTGATTTCTTCATGAGTGAAATTTCATTTGGCTCCATTGTTCCTCACTGTTCTCAGTCCTAGATTAAAATAGTTATAGGATACAACTGTGTGGTGTACTAGAGTCCGAGGTCCTTGAGTTCAAACCCCAGTTCTTAGTACTTCTGTTAACCTGAGCAAGTTCCTTTACCTTTATAAGCCTCCGTTCCTCATCTGTTAAAAAGGGGATTTAGATCTCTTGGGTCTCCCCATCTCTTAATTTAGCAGCCTATGCAAAGAATTACTTATAAATAAAACCAAACATATCATACTGATATAGAATATTAACAACTGTTTTCCCTTTAAGTCATCCAAAGTAATTTAGAATTTCTCAAAAGGAGAAGTAATAAAGTCATTTTCTCTTGAGTCTTAAATTTTCCATTTCTTTAGATCATCCCATTTCCCCCTTTACAACCCTGTGTATCACACTAAGTAGTTCTTCCTTCTTGGTATTTATTCCCTCAAATATTTGTAGACTGGAGCTAAAGAAAAGGCTCTCTGTTCTTCCTAGAGTAGAGAAATGATTTCACTGCAGTTCATACATGTGAAAGTTTGCTTCCCTTAGATTCTCCCAAGATGGGGAAGACCTTGAGTAATCACTCGAGCAAGAGATTTAGTGACATAAGTTATGGTGGTCAAGAAAGCCAAATCCAATGGACAAATGAGTAGAGAACCTTTGGCAAACCCAGTGAGTGTGCTATGTAAATCTTTATTAAATATCAGCATACCATAAGTGTTTTTGCATACTTTTTGTTTCAATGTTCCAGAGATAAAGCAAACTGCATTTAAGGGATTGTCTTGAATCAGAAATTCACAGCTATCTTCATAAAGTAATATTCAAATTGTTAGTTCTAAAGCCAAAAGTTCCACTTACATTTCGACTGCGAGGCTTGGTTCTGAACAGTTGCAGATTATACCTACATAATGCCAATACAACTGATGAAAACAGAAAAATTCACATCCAACTTGTAATCTTTTCTATGTGACAACAAACATTTGGTTTGGTTGATTTTTTCATTGAATCTGTGCACTGAATGGGAAAAATGAATCACTTACACTGTCAATTATACACACAGTTCTAGAATAAGTGTTTGACTGGAAGAAATGTAATATTAATCTTACCGCTGTGAACTATGTTTGAGTTAGTGATAGGATCTAAAGATTCTCTGTATTAAATTAAAGTGGTCTGTTTTGTCAGTTTTGAAATAGCCCTGATTTTTTTTCTAGCTTGTAAAGTTAGATTCTAAGAAAGGTTGTTTTCCAAAATGGTTAATACCAAATGGTCCTTTGCATAAGAGGCAGCGGTGTGGTGCAATAGACAGAGCACCAGGCCTAGAGTCAGAAAGACCTAAATTCAAATGTAGCCTCAGACATTTACTAGCTATGTGACCCTGGGCAAGTCATTTAACCTCTGCCTGCCTCTGTTCCCTCAACTTTAAAATGGGAATAATACGGGCAGGTAGATGGCGCAGTCAATAGAGCAGTGGCTCTGGAGTCAGGGGGACCTGAGTTCAAATCCAGCCTCAGACACTTAAAACAAAACTAGCCGTGTGACCTTGAGCAAGTCACTTAACCCCAATTGCCCTGCCCTTCCCCCTCCAAAAAAAAAAAAGAATTTAAAATGGGAATAATAGAATCTACTTCCCAGGGCTGTTGGGAGGATCAAATGAGACCATATTTGCAAACCTTAAAATGCTATATAAAAAAGGTGGCCCACTCCCCACCAAGTGTCTATATTCCATCAAAGGAACAAGAAAGCAATAACTGATGGATCAGCACAGGACCAATTTTCAGATAAGACGTATATGGGCTGTCTGAGATGTGTAACTGTGAGAAAACTCCTTGTATCAGTCTTTGGATCTGATTGGGTTTCTGGTCAGCATAACCCAGGTCCTTAGCTAAGGATCTCAAAAGTAACAAACAGAGGTGGTCCAGCTTCCCAGTCATGCAGGACTAGGTTCAAACAATGCAACAGAATTTTTTCACAATTCCCATAACTGAATAAAGTTTTCTCACAAGATAGAAACTGAACTAGATCCATAATTGAACAGAAAGGGAACTGCACTAGATGCAGAACTGAGTCACAAGATGGAATCACTGGTTCATTCAGTTCCCACTATTCCACCAGTAGTTTGACTGTTGTTGTTGAGTTGTTTCAGTCATGTCCAACTTTCTGTGACCCTAATTGAGATTTTTTTTTTTTCTGGCAAAGATACTGGAGTGGTTTGCCATTTCCTTCTCCAGCTCATTTTACAGATGAGAGACTAAGGGAAACAGGGTTAAATGACTTGCCCAGGATCATATGGCTGGGAAGAGTCTAA
Source organism: Pseudocheirus occidentalis (assembly GCA_028646575.1). Taxonomy (NCBI): domain Eukaryota; kingdom Metazoa; phylum Chordata; class Mammalia; order Diprotodontia; family Pseudocheiridae; genus Pseudocheirus; species Pseudocheirus occidentalis. The sequence continues at coordinate 14,627 of JAQQSW010002535.1, forward strand.
GATCACATTTGAACTCAGGTCCTCTTTATTTTTTAAAATTTAATTTGTAATTAATTAAATTTAAATTGTAAATTTAAAAATTTTTAGTTTTTAATTCCCCAGTTACATATCAAAATAATTTTAACGTTCATTTTTAAAACTTTGAGCTCCAAATTCTGTCTCCCTCCCACCCACCCCACCCCACCCCACTCCACCCCCTACTAAGAAGGCAAGCAATTCAGTATAGGTTATATGTGTTTAGTCAGGCAAAACACTTCCATAACAGTCATATTATGAAAGACTAACCATATTTCTTCCGATCCTATTC
>JAQQSW010002537.1:0-14932 GCA_028646575.1 Pseudocheirus occidentalis
AAAAAAAAAAAAGAAGAAATTGGACAGCTTAGAAGACATCCATGAAATGGAAAGGGAAATCCTTGTTCAAATTATTTTGATTCTGCCTAAAAACCAATCATTAAACAAGCAGAAATTTAAACATGACCTTGTTTAGACTAAAGGATTCTTTGGCATGGTATAGAAGTCATATGCATCAATCAAATAACAATCAACTCCTTGCCGAATAAATGGTCTCAGCTCCTACTATTACCCAGAAATCACTGGCTTCAATTAGAGTTCAAGGATCAATGCCCTGGATCAGAAAACAAAATGATTCTTACAATTACCAAAGTGCAAAGATTTCTTCAGAGTAATCTGCTCATGAATTTCTCCACAGAAGCAAGATTCACCAGATGAGGCCCAGCCAAGGAGTTGCCTAGAAGTTATCTCCCAAAGGAGAAATGTGAACAATAAAACCAAATGGGAAACTAGGTAACTATGAAATAATTCAAAATGGATTAGGGTTAATCAAACTGCTACTAATGCCCAGGACAAGATATTACAGATAATAGGGAAATGATTAACTAAGAGCCTAAGGCTTACCTAGGTCAGAATATTCCTGTTTCAGGGAATATCCATTTGTTTTCAAAGTCAGCAGATAGCTTACAGTTACCCCTCTTAGCTTCATGTCATCTATAATTTTGACACCTTGTTTTCCATGCCTTCATCCTAATGCACCAATTGTAAATGGTAAGTACTTAATAAGTGTCCATTCAATTTTACTGGAACTTCATCCAAGTCATTGGTAAAAAAATACTGAATAGGATAGGATCAAGGAGAAAGCTTTGTAATATTCTACTAGAAAACACCTTCTGTGGTGATGTGAGTCATTAGCACTTTTGACTATAGCCATTAAATCATTTGGATTACCACCTACGCCAAATTTCTCTGTGTGGTCCACAAGACATCATAAGAGTAGTCATTCAATGCTTTGCTGAAGTCAAATACAACATGTCAACAGTATTCCTCCATCTACTGCTCTAGCAAAAATGACAAGGATCTGTGATTCCATTGTTAAAGGAACTCTCTTCACTAATATAAATTGATTACAACCTGTTGATGAATATAAATCTTAGAGAGTTCTATTAAGTGACTTTCCCATAGTTTCATACATTGTTGTTCAGTCACATCCAACTCCTGACCCCACTTGGGGTTTTCTTGGCAAAGATTTTGAAATGATTTGCCATTTCCTTCTCTGGCTCATTTTACAGATGAGAAGACTGAGACAAACAGGGTTAAGTGATTTGCCCAGGGTCACACAGCTAATAATAACATAGATTTGAACTCAGGGAGAGGAGTCTTCCTGATTCCATGCCCAGCACTCTATGCTGTGTGCCATCTAGCTGCCCAGTCTCATACGTAGTAAAGGTCAAGAGAAGGTATTCATGATGCCGCTTGATACAGTAAACATTTCACCTTTCTGGTAACCTATCAAGAAAATAAATGAAACTATTTTTGCATGACTTGTTTTTAGTGAACTAACTCTTAGTAATCACTGCTTTGCATAATGGGTGCTCACAGGCCATCTGTTTAATTGTCTATTTAAAAGTCTATGTTAGAACTTTCTCTAAGGGTTGATACCAAGCTCACCAGTGCCTGTAGTTTTCTCTTTGTTTTAATTTTGGAATATTTGCCTATCTTTAACCTCACAATTCTTAGATTTTTCCATAATTCCTCAAAGATTTCTAGCAATGATTCAATGATCATAACAGTAAGTTCACGAGTTCATCAGTTTAAAACTGGAAGGCATCTTATATAGTCCTATGGTCGAACTCTCTCATTTAAGATATGAGAAAATTGAGGCCCAGAGGAACTAAGTGATTTACCCAGCAAATGAGAGTCAGGACAAGGTCTGTCTTGAACCAAAGTCCTCTAACTTGAAATCCACTTTCCAGTTCCTAAAAGATCACCAACAGATAGATCTCACCCCACAATAAATAATGATTCAACTCCATGCCCTGTAGAGGAATCTGTCATTTTGTAACTCATCACAAAAAAGGACTCTGGGAGTCCCTTCAGATGTCCCTGACATCACCTTGTGCTGCTACTGCAGAGCAACACCCCAAACTCCTGTTAGAATCTACTTACTGTTCAATCTGCCATTTAAGCAGGGTTTTCCAAATGTCTTCTTCTAGGCTTCTTATGGCAAGTTACAGTAAGACAAATAAACACAGTCAGAGGAGGGATGCTAATACAGGTTCATTCTTGATCTGGTCAGACAGGAAAGATACTAAGAAGGGGTTAATAATCTTACTTTATTCTAATCTAGTTTTCTCAGAGAAGGATTGCTGATAACGGGAGCACCAACTCCGACAGCATTCCCTAATCACCCTTCTTGAAGGGACTGGTGAGAAGGGAGACAACTACCCTTACATCTCAATGGGGTCAATTGAGACAGGTACTACTTATGAATCCCCTAAGTCCCCTCAAGTCTCAGTGGGGACAAGTTGAGGCAAATACAGATTCCCCCAAGCCTTGATGGGGACCAATAAAGGCACACACACTGTCTGCACACTCAATCCTAAGGTTCTCCATCCACTGACCAAGGACAACTTCTTTTATAGGAGCAACAAAGAAGATATATTGCCAGCAATAGTCTCACAAGTTCACATCACACCATCCCTCTATCTCACCACACAGTTGCAAGGGATGTTTATATTATTTATCATTATATAATGCTGTGCAAGCATGGTGGAGATGTTTTGAACCATAACTGTGGAAACTCATATCTAATACCAGCAAACAAGAGATTGTTATGACTATGGATCCTGGGAAACTGAACCCTAATAAATAATAACAAAAATCCACTTTACACAATCTAAAATCCACCTTACTTACAGTTACCTGACCAGAAAACATGGGCAGCTTGAAAGCTACTGATTACAACCCATGGATGTTTAGGGGAAAGAAAGGGGAGGGAGAGACAGACAGACAGAGACAGGTAGAGAAACAGAAACATAGAGAAAGACAGAATCCTGCATCCTAACTCTTCAAACTCTTCTGCAGCTTCATGATTTGTTGCAAGACTACATCCTGCCTCCATCTTCTGTTCTTTTGGAACCTTAACAAAAATTAAAGGGACAATGTGTGTGGCAATCCACAACCAGGGATTATACCAACCAATCGAAAAGTATTTATTAGGTACCCACTATGCATATGAAATACTCTGTACTAGGGACTGGGGATATGATACAATGAATGAAGGAATCTCTACTTCCCAAGAGTTTTAGGTCTAACTGGGGAGATAACAAGAACATATATAAATATACTTCAAACAAATATAAACAGAATAAAAAATACAAGGTGGTTTGAGAGAGGCACTGGTAGTTACAGGGAATCAGGATAGGTTTCATGTAAAAGGCACTGTTTTAGTTTCATCTTGAAGGAAAAAAACAGGATTCTACAAGGCAGAAATGAACAGAGACTATTTCCAGAATGAATGACCAATAGTATAAAGAAATGGATATGGGAAATGAAGTATCTGGTGTGAGGAATAGAGGTAAGGCCAGTTTGGCTGGGTCAAAGAGTATGAGAACAGGAATTAATGTCCCACAAGGCTGGAAAGATAGGTTGGAGTCAAGTTGTAAAGGCCTTTAGAAATTAAACAGAGAAATTTCTACTTGATCCTAGAGACAATAATGAGCTACTAGAGTTTATTGAGAATGACATGGTAAGATCTGCACTTAGGGAAAACTAAATTGGCAGCAAGATATAGTATGAACTGAAGTGATGAAAGATCTGAAGCAGGGAGGTCAATTAGGAGGTTGTTGAAATAATCTAAGCAAGAAGAAATGAGGAGCTGAACTCTGGTAGTGGCTGTGTAAATAGAGAGAAGGGATTGGATTTAAGAGATGTTGGGAAGATAAAAATGACAAGACTTGGGAACTGATTCAATATATGGGGGAGGGGAGGGAGGAAAAGTGAGGATAAAAGAAGAGCATTGAGGTTACAAACCTAGGACGCTTGAAGAATGGTGGCATATTCATCAGAAATGGGAAAATGTGTAAGAGATGTGGATTTGGGAGAAAAGACAGTGAGTTCTATTTTGGACATGCTGATTTTAAGATGCCTTCAGGACATCCAGCTTGAAATTTCCAATAGACAAGTACAATAGACAACAACATCCAATAGACAACAATATCCAACAGACAACAACTCAACAGTCCAAATATCCAATAGACAAGTCCAATAGACAACAATATCCAATAGACAACAACTCAACAGTCCAAATATCCAATAGACAACAATATCCAACAGACAGCAACCCAACAGTCCAAATATCCAATAGACAAGTCCAATAGACAACAATATCCAACAGACAACAACCCAAGAGTCCAAATATCCCATAGATAACAACCCAAAAGTTCAAATATCCAATAGACAACAATATCCAATAGACAACAACCCAACAGTCCAAATATCTAATAGATAACAATATCCAACAGACAAAAAGTAACGTGGGACTAAAACTCAAGGGGAAAACTGGGTCAATAAATCTATGAGTCATTGGCATAGAAATGATCATTAAACTTATGAAGGTGATGAGGTCAAAGATAGTGTACAAAGAGAGAAGATATGGAGCCTATAACAGTGCCTTGGGGAGCACCCACAACTACGGACTATGGCATCAATGAAGATACAGAGGGGGAAAAAGCCTGAGAAAGAGCAGATAGGTAGGAGGAGAACAAGGAGAAAGTAGTGTCAAAAAAGCCCAGAGAGAAGAGACTATGCAGGAGGAAAGGGTGATCAATAATATCAAATACAGCCAAGACAGCAAGAAGGATGAGGGAAAAAGCAATAAGATTTAGTAATTAAGAAAGACATCATTGGTAACTTTAGAAAATACAGATTCAGTTGAGTGATAATGTTCTAAGTCAGATTGCCAAGGACTGAGAAGTGAATGACAAAAGAGGAAGCAGACCAACTGATATAGACAACTATTTTCTATGAGTTTAACTGAGGAAGGGAGGAGAGGTATAAGAGGCGTAACTACTACCCCTGCCTCTAAACTGCTCATAGCCTTCAATTCACTCATAACAAAGTGTTTTCCAGATTTAATATCATTCTCCTTGACATAGAAAACATATGCAAAGTAATGATAAAAGAGAATGCTCTTACACTTTAGTGTTTTGAAGTTAAGTGATGAAATAATTTGAGTGTAGCTTAAGTGCACTAATGCTAATTGTTTAAGCATATGAATATAATTAATCCTTGTAGCCTGTGCTGAAAGAGCTCCTTTCCTCCTTTCACACCTGATGCAGATCTACACTTTGCCTAAACAAACTCATCCACTCTGATTCCCTTTTCTTGTAGTCTATTCCAAGACCTTGTTCAAAAATCATCCAATCTCCTACATCATCACAGTTTACTTCCCTCTTACTAGAAACAACTCAAGTTTCAACATTCTTAAAAATGATTCTTTGACCTGGCTACTTTCTCAAGTTTTCATCTTACAACTTTATTTCCCTCCACTAATAGCTGCCAGGAAAATTAATTTACACTTCTTCCAGGTGCTGCTCATTTCATCTTCATTATTGTCTCCAGGAACTCCATCTTCCTGCAAAATCAAATCAACCCTGAAACTCACACCTCCTCAATAACCCCTGCTGTTGGACCTTTCCCTCCCTCTCATTTGAGAGGGTAGAGAATGGACCTTGGAGAGTTCCTCACAGATCTTTTAGGTAAGAAGGGGGTACAAGGTAGAGACCTCATAATTTCCCACCTGGCTACACGACTTCATCCTGCCCCCATGCTGGGTGTCACCTCCCTCTTTACATCTTTTTATGTGATCTTTCTCCATTAGATGCTGAGTTCTTTGATGGAAGAAACTGTCTTTTCTCTTTCTAAACACCATTGTTTAATACAGTGTTTGGCACACAGTAGGCACTTAATAAATCATTGATCAACTTACCACTTTCTCTCTTTCTTCAGTATCATTTACTTCCCAGCCTCTGGGGTTAAAAATAAAGGCAGAAACAGTCCCTAATTCTTGCCCTTAAGGAGTCCATATTCTAATGGGAGAAACAACATGCTAACAATTCATAATATGCTCCTGGTAGAATTTACAGTAATAATAGTTTATGTACAGCTAGAATGTTTGAAAAGCATGATATGATATGATATGATTTATGATAACATTTTATCACAACAATTCTGTGAGGTAGGCACTATGATTACCACATTTCACAGATGAGAACATCAAAACACAGGTTAAATGACTTGCTCAGAGTCACATATTGAGAGTCTAAGTCTAAGACAAGATTTGAACTAAAATCTATCCTGACTCCAAGTCCTACACCCTGTCCTCCCATGCCACCTAGTAACCTAGGCATACATAAAAATGTCCACATGTGGTATGTCTTAGAACAATCCAATTAATGAGGCATGTTTTTTTAATTTCAAGAAATGTGGAACTCTTAGAAAAATTATGTGTGTGTACAAATATATATATATATGTATATATAATACGAAGATTAGGAAAAGGATCAACAAATTGTAGTATATTAATGCAATAGAATATTATTGTGCATTTGGAAAAATGAATATGAACTATTCAGAGAACCATGGGGAGATTTGTAGAAAGTCATACAAGGAGAATAAAGTAGAATCCAGAGAATAAGATAAATTGACTACAACTATGTCAACTTAGAAAATACTCAGGGACAGCAAGAGTCAAATAATTACAGTAGGCAATGATTGAAGCTAACTAGTTGAATTCCCCCCAAAAAAAGCTTTCTTTTTTTTCTTTTTCTTTTTTTTTCTTTTTGGAGGGGGGAAGGTAGGGCAATTGGGGTTAAGTGACTTGCCCAAGGTCCCAGGACTAGTTTTTTGTGCTAGGTGTCTGAGGCCAGATTTGAATTCAGGTCCTCCTGACTCCAGGGCCAGTGCTATATTCACTGTGCCCCCTAGCCACCCCATCAATTAATATTACTATACATATATAATTAATATTGCAGTCACCATCCCAGTTCAGGCCCTCTTGCCTGACTGTTACTATCTCTTGCCTAGACTGTTGTAATAGCCTTCTAATTGATCTTCTTGCCTCAACTCTCCCCATCTTCAGTCCATCCTCCAAACAACTGTCAAAGTGATACTGGACCATCTCTAGCTGTCCTGATCTATTTCTTGCCACTGGAACCAGACTGCTCTGGAGGAGAAAGAGAGACTGGTGAACTTGTACAACCCCCACCCTCACTTAAATCCAGTTGATTTGCAAGTCATGGCATCATCTTCCTGATGTCATGGTCTTCTTCAAGAGTGAAGGACAAAAACAAACCTGATAATGACACTCCTCTGCTCAATAAACTCCACTGGTTCCCTATTATCTCTAAGATCAAAGAAGAATCTGTGCATTTGGCATTTAAAGCCCTCTTGCTATCCTTGAATATACCAAGCATTCAAACTCTACTGCAGAGAACACAGCGTCAATGGGCTGGTCACATTGTTCAAATACCATTATACATTTGCCTAGAAGACTATTCCATGAAGAACTCACAAGGCAAGTGTTCACATGGAGGATAGAAAAAGTGATATAAGGACACTCTCAAGATTTCCAAAGAACTTTGGAATCAATTGCACGGCATGAGGGACACTGGCACGGGACCACCCAACGTGGCACACCCACATCAAATAAAGTGTTGTACATTATGAGTGAAGTAGAATTTCAGTAGCTCAAAGGAAACACGAAATGCACAAATTTAGACCCATTTCCATTCCAAATGTTCATATGGTCTGCCATTTTCTTCTCTAGCTCATTTTATTGGTGAAGCAAACAGGGTTAAATGACTTACCCAAGGTCACACACCTAGTAAGTGTCTGAAATCAGATTTAAGATCAGGAAGACTCATCTTCCTGATTCCAGTCCTGGCAGTCTATCCACTGTGCCACCTAGCTACCCCCACATTTAAAGTATCCACAGTTAAATTAAGGTCTTTGTTACAGGGGACTAAGAATGAGGGCCCAGCCCTGGAAATATATGGATGGTTAGTGAGCCTGCTTCTGGGTCTGCTTTCCCCTTTACCATCTATCCAAAATCAGAATCACCAAGTAGATAAAAGGACCCTGCATTACTGATTTTTGGAAGCTGGTTTAGCCAACATCCATGTGCTCCTAGGATTTATCAAACATCTCATGTACTCTTATTGAACAATCACCTATTATATTTATAAATAGAAAAAAATAAATGATTTTTAGTACCCCATACCCCCTTTACCATTAGTCTGCCACCATTACTAAAGAAGCTAAAGGATTTCACAGAACTAAAGGCCATGTTTTGGTCTTTCTTTGTTTCAGTACCCAAAAACTACTGGTAATGCACCTCTCCATTATTAGTCTGGCACTAGAATGTAGGTACATGAGCACTCAGGACTATGTTCAAGGATGTTCCATCCTAGATACTAGAGCAGTTTGCCATTTCCTTCTCCAGCTCATTTAACAGATGAGGAACTGAGGTTAAGTGATTTGTCCAGGGTCACACAGCTTGGCTTGGCTCTCCTCAAGTATCATTAGCTAGTCTTAACCACAATTTGCATTTGTCAGCTTTTCCAAACAATATACCCCTAATTTGTTGACCCCAAAGTTTGGATAAAGGAGGCTAACAGGCTAGGCGGTAAGTAAATTCATATTGGTTATTCCCTTAAAGCTAGCTGAAAATATACATGTATGTAGTCAGATAAAATCTGACTGCCTAAACAAAATAATGAAAAGGCTTAAATACATTTTAGAACTATCCCAATTCAGGGTGGCTGTGTCATTCAAAATTTATGATCTCCCTATATGTTTAATCATGGTATGAGAAATGAATTTTCTTAATTGAATAGGTGGTAAATACAATAAAATAAAAGAGCTGACAAAGTGTCCATTGAAATTATGACCCAGGATATCTGTATTTTCTTTACCATGCCATAACATAGTATATGCCCAAAAAATATTAAGGTAAGAAAAAGTCCCATTACTCAAGGTAGTGTCTCAGGTTAAGGGTCTCATCCTTAATGGCCATAAAGCCAGCCCCACCTGGCCTTGACATAGGAAGAGATATTCTCTGAGTTTACTCAGAAAAAAAAGAAGCTTTTAGGTTCAGGCTTTTCTTCTGGTTGATTAGTTTAGACTCTGGCCCTTATTGAAGTCATTAAACTGATGTTAAATTATTATCAAATTCTTTCTCTGCTCATGGACCTGACAGTGACCTTTCTTCCACCATCATCTTGGCAAAACAAAACAAAAACTTCTTTCTTTCTTAAAAATCAGTTGTTCATATTTGTTGCTGTTGTTATGTGTCCTTTATTCTCAAAGAGGATCATAATATACCAGAGATGATGCCATGACATGCAAGTGAGCTGGATTTAAGTGAAGGAGAATTCTGCAAAGTCACCAGCCTTACTTTCTCCTCCAGAGCCATCGGGGTCTATGTTAGGAATAAAAGTCTTCCCTAAAGAACCCTACATTCTATAGGGTAAAAGGATGTGGGCAGCATAACAACATATACATATGTAAATATATATACAAATAAATGCATGGTTATATGGTTATATCCCCTAATAGCAGGGAGATAAAATTTATTTTAATTCCTTCTAGTTTGCAAACACAAACATACATGCAGGTAATGTACATACAACTTTCAACAATATGAAGCATGGGGCTAATGGGTGAGAATTTCCTTCCTTCTCCATTTAAAATAGAGAGAAAATGGTCGGGATGGGGGTGAGATTGTTAGGTGAAGGACTGGTAGAGAAGAGGTTTTCCACTATCAGCTTAGCAGAACTATTCTTGGTCTCTGCTTGGTGAAAAAAAAAAGCTAGTTCTGATCCAATTCCTATTTCACATGTGCACGTGTGCGAAGAGCCTCTCTTCGTCTTTATCATAGACCAGGCCCATCTCCAAAGAGTTGCCAGCAACTAGAAGGCAATCAGCAGATTTGGAATCAATGAAGACTTAAGTTCAAATCCTCCCTCAGATATTTGCTAAATTTATAATGCTGGACAAATCATTTAAACTCATTTAGCCTTAGGGTTCTTCTCTGTAGAATTTGTTGTTGCTGTTCATTTGTTTCAGTTATGGTTGACTCTTCCTGAAGCCATTTTGGATTTTCTTGGCAAAGATACTGAAGTGGTTTACCATTTCCTTCTCCAGCTCATTTTATAGATGAGGAAACTGAGACAAACAGGGTTAAGTGACCTGCCCAGAGTCACACAGCTAGTAAATGTCCAAGGCCAAATTTGAATTTGGGTCTTCCTGACTACAATTCCACTGTGTCTCCTAGCTATCAATGACCTATAGAATGGGGGATAATAATACACTTACTTCACAGAGATGTTGTGAAAATCAAACAAGATCATCTATGTTAAGTGCCTTGCAAACAAATTGCTATATAAAAGACAGAGAGGGAAAGAGAGGGAGGGAGAGAGAGGGAGGGAGACAGACAGACAGACAGACAGATAGAGAGAGAGACAGAGAGACAGAGAGAGACAAATAGATGAATGAGAGATAGACAGTGATGTATATATTCTTTGGAAAGATAGATAGACAGATAGATAGATAGATAGAGACAGAGAGAGAGAGAAAGAGAGAGACAAATAGATAGATGAATGAGAGATAGACAGTGATGTATATATTCTTTGGAAAGAATAATAATGAATTTACTATTAAGAATTTTGCATAGATTAAACCCCCCGCCCCTTGGATAATTGAAGATACCCTGGATTTTAGCAACCCCCGAGTTAGCAGGCATGTGAACAACAGTCATTTATTAAGTGCTTAGTATGTTACAGACATTTTAATAAATGCTGGAGACATAAATAAAGGCAAAAAGAAAGATTCTCTGCCCTCAAGGAGTTTACATTCTGATGGGGAAAAACAACACATAAAAGGGAGATTTAAAAAATTGAAGGAGGGGTCACTCATTTGAAGCATAATTGAACACAGCCAGGAGAGGAAGGGAGGATGATCAGGAAGGAACTTATCAATAAGACAGCTAAACCAAAGTGAAAAGATGGTTGGGGATGAGAACCAGGGGTGGGGAGCCTGAGGCCTCCAAGCCTGGAGGCCACAAGTTCCCCACCCCTATGTCTAGATGCTAAGAAAATTCCAGGATAAGAAGGCAGCTTAATTAAAATAGTAAGTCCAGAGGGTCTGAAGCACAATCAGAAATGTTTAGGAATGACCAAAGGAAATTTCAGAAAGAATTCCTCAACTAGTCTAAACTCTGACAAAGAAATAAAATTTTCTAGCACAGGACCGATTAGTCACAGAAACCATGAGACAAAAGAAAGGGTTGGTCTGCTTAAGGTAGGTACTGAGTGAAGATGTGGGGTAAGGTACCCTTGTACTAGCTGTTGTAGTTCAATCTAGTGTCCCAACAAAAGAAATCATCCCCCCTTTGGCCTCATTCCATGATCCATGATGGTTCCAAAAACTTTTCCACTGGTTTTTAAATCAAAGCTATTCATTGCCCTTTCCATATTAACAGATCCATTGCCTGGAGGATAACAGCTTGGTATCTCCCATTAAACACTTCTGATAATACTCTTTTAAGTAAACAGACAAAAACTAACAAATATGCATGAGGTATATGATTGTGACAAAATTCAGTTGTGTAGGTTTGCTACTTTTTTCAGTTGGAGATTATTTAAAGCCTGTTCTTGGTCAACTGAGGAGTACCAGTTATTAGTGAGACTTTGGTCCTCCTCACTAGCTACTTACTTAATTGGAATTTTTTTTTAGTTTCCTAAGCCCAGTGTGCCTAAGGGTCTGAAATGAGGAGGAGAGCCTTCTCTGCATTCAAAAATGTTTAAAGAAATCACTCAACTGGGGGCATGTGAGTACAATCCTTTCCACCAGCTGTGTTCACCAGGCTCAGTGGTCCTTATTCTGGATGTAGTTATAGCTTTCACTGAAAACTTTGATGTGCCCAACACCAAAGCCAACAAAGTTTATTAGAAACTTAGTGATACTTTGAAAGCTTTCCAAGCAGAGAAAGGGATTTTCAAAACTCAGCAAGTAAGTACCCAAATGAGACAAGTGATATGGCTGGTGGCTGGACTTTGATTGAAGGGAGCATTCAAAGCTCAGTCAGACACAGCAGAAGTTGGCTGGTTATTTGTACATAGCTTAGAGTGCCCCAAATGCTTCATGTACTCACAAAAAATGGGCTAAGAGGGTGGTATGAAACAAAAATGGAGTTCCACACAAAATAAAACATTTGTTCATGTCAACAATCATGAAGAGGCTAATTTTTTAAGATCTAGTATCTATACTAATTAAGACATCTCATTTCCAAAACATTTTATAGCCTGAGACATTCTTAAATAGGCATATTGATGATTTTCTATACTTAGCTTCTTATTAAACAGCAGTTTAATTGATTCCTCCATGAATTTCTCCTAGCTGAAATCCTCTTTCATACCCAAGATATTTTGGGCATTCTTCTCATCAGGACACCAAAAAAAAAATCTGACAATGAAGATGGAGGAAGAATTATAACAAACTTAATATTTACCCCTCCCAGACTCCATATAACTTCTGAAGATACTTCATCACCCTTTCATTTTCCTTTCCTGCTATTTGTACTGAGAGGCATGACTTTTTATAGAATTGGAAATCCAATACATTATTGGATTGGAATGGTGGACCCAATCCATTGATGTCCATAGGTATTGTTAGGCTATGCTACTCTGATTAAATAATAACATAGTTCTTTGCCTTTTTTCTTTGTTTTTGGAGGGGAAATTGGGGTTAAGTAACCTGCCCAAGGTCACACAGCTAGTAAGTGTTAAGTATCTGAGACTGGATTTGAACTCAGGTCCTCCTGACTAAGGGCTGGTGTTCTATTCACTGCACCACCTAGCCACCCCCAACATAGTTCTTTATGAATGGAAATCAAACAGAGCCTCAGTAAAGTCACAGATCAATTCTGCTAGGGATTTTTACATTGTGCAAATAGCTCTGTAGCATTGTGAGGGCTTAGCATGAAATGAATGCTTATGATTATTTGACTCAGAATCTAGAGCTTGAGTTAATGATGCTGACTTATGTACACCATAAGACCCAAACTCATGCAAACTGAGGCTCAGACTAATTAAGTAACTTATCTAGAGTCACATAGCTAAAAAATGCTAGTCAGAGGGTTGTTCATAGCAGTTCTTTTTGTGGAGGCTAAGAATTAGAAAACTGAGGGGATACTCATCAACTGGGAAATGACTACACAAGTTGTGGTATATGATTTAATGGAATACTATCTGCTTAAGAAATGACAAGCAGGATGATTTCAGAAAAACCTGAAAAGACTTATGTTGGGTCTCTTGTTGGTAATGGGTTGAACCGGTCCTCAGCTAACAGGAGTGCACATGATCACCTGGGGGCGGAATGTGAAGGCTGCACCTGTTTGCAATAAGCAGGATTATCTCTCCACCTTTGGGGTGATGCACATTGGCTAGCTGTGGGGAGGGCATGGCCAGGGGAGGGGCCCTAAAGGGCCCTGGAGAAAGGACTTAAATACAGGCTACCCAGAGGCAGAAGGAGGTCCAGCCACGCCAGGCTTAGAGAATGTAGCTAGAAGCAAGTCCTGTGTCTTGAGTTTTCTGTGCAGCTGTTTCTCCCGGAGTAAGCGGGAGCTGGGGACGCCCGAAGCCTGTTGAGGAAGAGTATAGGTGAAACCTATACATCCTGACCCCCAAAAACCATAGCAGACTTACATGAACTGATACAAAGTGAAGTGAGCAGAACCAGAATAACATTGTAAACAGTAAGAGCAACGCTGTATGATGAACAACTATGAATGACTTATTCTCAGACATATGATGATCCAAGACAATACCAAAGAACTCGTGATAAAAATTGCTATCCACTTCCAGAGAAAGAACTGATGGAGTCGGAATATAGACCAAAGCATACTATTTTTCACTGTCTCTCCTTTCTTCCTTCCAGAAGTTTCTAAAATGGAGCTCAGCATGGTTAATTTCACTGCAAATTAAACATGTATAAGAACTGCAGCATTAGGTCTTACTCCTCCTGTTGCTTATTTCAATATGTCATCCATCACAAAGCCTTCCCATCTTTCATCAACAGGACTATATGTCATTGACACATAGAAAGGTCTCCAGGAACAAACAGAAAAAAATAATATGCTGTTGCCAGGAGCAATCCAGAGAGTATTGATAGTGGTGTATGACAACTCACTCAAACACTTCGCCAGGAAAGGGCATGTGGGAGGGAAAATGGATTGGAGGAAGAGAGCCTTTGTAAGTTGTTTAATTTTTTTCCCTTTGTTCGAGCTAGATTTATGAGCTTAATGTGTGCCATGGTTTATACCACCTAGCAACTGTACAAAATAAACTCAGAAAAACATAATTCTCCTCTTTTCAAAAGTTAATAATGTGAAGTATGAAAGGACAGGGTAGGGCATTGAAAGGATTAGAGGAGCAGGAATCTAAGTAAGTTTTCCAGAGTCCATGGTCTTAATAAACATAGAATTATCCATGAAAAAGCTTCAGGGATGAAATTTTTTTAAACAAAGAAAATTTTTAAATAACGTATCACTTCAGGAATCATGACTTCTAGGATCATAGATACAGATCTCAAAAGCACCTCAGAGATCATCTAATCTAAGTTCCACATTTTAGAAATGAGGAAATTGAAGTTCACATGGATTCAGTAACTTGAGGCCAAAACTCACTCACATAGTAAGATGTGAGATTTGAACCTAGTTTTGCTCATTCCAAAGCCTTTGAGTTAATGATGCTGACTTATGTACACCGTAAGACCCAACTCATGCAAACTGAGGCTCAGACTAATTAGGTGACTTATCTAAAGTCACATAGCTAGAAAATTTCCTGCCCTCCCCTGCCCTGCCCTGCCCTCCCCTCTCCTCCCCTTCTCTCTCCTCCCCTCTCTTCCCGTCTCCTTCCCTGACAGGAGA
>JAQQSW010002538.1:0-14931 GCA_028646575.1 Pseudocheirus occidentalis
AACCAACACGTACCCATGTGATTGTAGGCTGAGTATATCCATGATGAATACAAATCTTCCTGACTTCAAGCCATGACATGGAAACTTGGAGCAATGGTCAACTGAGGACAATAATAGTTTCAGGGACTGTGACCAGTGATGGAAGAGAGGAGTAATGGCTATGAACTCCAGATAGGTACTGGTTCTCAGAGTCCATCAGAGAGCAACGCTGAAGCGGAACTTCATGAAGAGTTCACAAAGGAAGAAAAAGACACTAAGAACCAGCCACTGGTGAGAGGTGCCCCTTTGCCACAGACGTTCACGGCACATGGAGATGTATTTTTTAAGAGTACAGTCCAGGTTTGGAGGCAGAGCAGGAATATCTTGAACAAATACCTTTTTCTAAAAATTCTAGTAAAATCTGACTGGCTGATTGTTAATGGGAAACCCACTGATGGGGGTACATTAGCTATAGTATTTGAAACACAACCATCAAGGTTACTTCTAGAATAGCCGTTCTCAACCTGTGGGTTGTGACCCTTTTGGAGGTTGAACAACCCTTTCACAGGGGTCACAGGGGTCGCCTAAGACCATTGGAAAACACATATTTCCGCTGGTGTTAGGAACCGAGACACCGCTCCTCTATCTGTCTCTAGGTGGGTCTGCCCACATGAAGATATGCCCACATATGAGTATTAAAGGACTGAGGCATTAGGAAGGTTGAGAACCACTGTTCTAGAACCATGAGAGGGAATTAATTAGCAGTTGCATCCTCTAGAGACCCTAGACCACAAGTATGAGTGTGAATTGGGTGAATTGCCTCAGCCAAGGGCTAAGGTGGAAAAACAATCCTTTTTTACCTCATTTAATACACACTTATGCACCTACTTTGTGCAAAATACCTAATATATGGGAGGAGGTTTTGGAGCCAGGAAAATCTAGGTTTAAATCCTGTCTCTGACACTGACTGTGAGTTTAGCCAAGTCACCTACCCTTAGGTTCTCTTGACAACTCTTAAAGATTATAAGGTCCAGAGAAGATGCTGAGCTGCACTGATAATGGCAAGTTCCCCATGTTTGCTACATGCAAAGCACTAGGCTGTGGGCTACTGATACACAGCCGAAAATCTCACAAAATCCTTCCCCTCCCCCCAAGGTGCTTGTTGTTTAATAGACGGATGAAATTTCCACTGGAAATGATGAGACGTGGAAGAAAGGTCCATCAGAATGCCCTGAGCGATTGAAGGGCAGATAGGCAACTCAGAGGATAGAACCCTAAGCCTGCAGTCCTTGAGAGACAAATTCAAATCTAGCCTCATACACTTACTAACTGTGTGACCCTGGGCAAGTCACTGAGTCTCTGTCTGCCTCAGTTTCTTCAACTATAGAATAAGGTTAACAATAGCACCTACCTCCCAGGGGTGTCATGAAGATCTAGTGAATTAATACTGGGAACGCACTTAGCACGGTGTCTGCCATGTAGTAGATGATATGTAATTGCTCACTATCATTATTCAAGAAAGAAAGCGCCGGCTTCTTTTTAACCCCCTTCCTTGGACCTCACGCCGTCCTTTGTTTCATAAAAGCCAGATACGTCTACTAAATGTTTACTAAATATGTCACTCTCTATTTTTGTGTCTTAGGTTTACACGAATCTCTCAGTGTATCAGCATCTCATTTAAACTTTAAATCTCTAACCCCCCACATACACTCAACACACTATTCTTCCTATAACAAGTGCTTAATAAATTCCTATCACTGTTAAGTACCTGGTTAGAAGGTTAGCTCTAAGAAGACTTTTAAAAATTTTGTATCTCCCCCAGTGCCTAGCACGGCATTCTGGACAGAGTAGTCTTAATGAAATCATGCTTATTATTTATGGTCATTGAGTCTTCTCTTGTTGATGCTAGGATTTAACACGTGAGTTAAACTGAGACTTCTTATTAACAATACTAGATGTTGCAGAAAACAACTTGGAAATACTTTCCAATACAGTGCTGAAGCTATCACCTGGAGAAGCCCAGTGGCGGGTCCTCCGCTCTGTACACCAAGAATTCTTTGTCTTCAACTCCTCTGGGTAAAGGAAATTGTGACTGAGCAAGCACCTGGATTTTGTGGCAGAGATGGTCAATTTGAATAAATACAGGGAAGAAAAGGACTTCAGGCTTAGTCATTCTATGTTCGAGATGTCAGCAGAACATCTAAGCAGATGTCTACAAGGTTCTTGTAACATCTTGGCTTATCCTTTTTCTCACCCTCTCCTTTCTCAACTTGATGACACAGCGGAGGGAGTGCGGGATTTTGAGTCAGAAAAACCTGAGTTTGAAACCTGCCTCAGACATTTTCTTGCTGTGTATAAGACAGAATCCATCTCTTAACCTCTGTCTGCCTCAGTTTCCTTAACTGTAAAATGGAGATAATAATAGTATAATAGTAGTACCTACCTCTTGTTTCTAGGGTCAGATGTGATAATATCTATAAAGCATTTTGTAAACTTTGAAGTGCTATATAAATGCAATCATTTTCATTTCTTAAAATATGCAATTGATGCTTCTCCTCCCTAATGCCCCATGCTAGAACTTACTTTTGTCAAAAAGAAGCAGAGCAAACCAGCGCATCTGGCAGTGTATGACCCATTACACAACTGTAGTCCATTGCTTTTCTACTCAGGGAGAAAAGGTTTGTGTTATCATCAGTTTTATGGAATCAAGGCTGGTCATCACACTGATCTAAATTCTAACGTTGATCAGTGTTGTTCTCCTTTACATAATTGGGACTACTACTTATACTGGTTCTTCTGAATCTGTTCACTTTGCTCCACATCTGTTCATATAAGTTTTTTTTAACTGCTCCTGGCTTGTTATTTACAGAAATAAAGATTCCACAAGTGGAAAGAAACCTCAGAGCACAATAAGTCTGACACACATATGAACAAGAATCCTCTCCATAACATTCCCAGGCAGTAGCCACTCAGCTACGGCTTGATGGTGAGTTCATTCCCTACTGAGAATTCTTAGTGAGAAATAAATTTTGCCAGTAACAGAAAGGGAACTTCCTCAAACACAAATTCCAGAACTGGCCCCTTCTTTCTGTAGTGATTGCTAAGGTCCCTTTCTTTAGGAGACCCTCCCCCTTTTACCTTTCCCAAGATAGGTCTTTTGAGGACTATATTTCTTTCTTTTTTGGGGGGGAGGGCAATTGGGGTTAAGTGACTTGCCCAAGGTCACACGGCTAGTTTTTTGTGTTAAGTGTCTGAGGCCAGATTTGAACTCAGGTACTCCTGAATCCACTCTATGCTCTATTCACTGCACCACCTAGCCGCCCCGAGGGCTATATTTCTAAGGTCACACAGTTCTAGATAAGGAAGTGACAACTTCTGTCCTAATTTCACTCTGTGCCCTTGGGCAAATATTTAACTTATCTGTACCTCAGTTTTCTCATATATAGAATGGGAGGAAAATAGACCATATCACTTCTAAACTCCTTCTATCTCTGAAATGCTTTGATTCTGCCAGTCCAAAACCGGTGGTGGGGTCTTTGTATGAGAAGATAATATTTTAACATAATCTCTTAAAGAGAAATGCCTTCTGGTTTCCTTCTCTGCCAAGTGCTAAGCTGCTGCATGGTAGAGGGGGAGGTGAAGGCCAGCAGGACCACTGGTAATGCTGGTCCCAGGGAGGGGACGCTGAGTCCAGGTTTTATGTAGGCCCATAGGGCCTCCAGGACCAACTGCTGTAGAATAGTCTCTACTACATCAAGAGCTTATGGCCAATGCATTATTAACAGAACTTTCTCTAAATTGAATTTTTAAAAATTAAGAGGCTTTAAAAATTTATTTTTGCCTTTATGATTATTTCTAGACATATAAGGATCAGCACTAACAAAATATGAGCAATAAAACGGAGATCTGGAATAATTACTTGGATTTTCTCTAGGGAGGAAAGTCACACTAACAAGGAAAGGTTGTGGAGGCTCATGGATGGTCTGGACAGGCCACCCACGAGTCAGGAATTCATTCATTGCCTTGCTGCCCTTCCTTGCCCTCACACCCAACACCCAGAATGAGAACTACGATTCACAAGCAGAATTTTACACGTGTTAATTCTCACAACGATTCTGGGAGCTAGGTCTTATCATTATATCCATTTTACAGATGAGGAAACTGAGGTTGAGAAAGATTAAATGACTTGACCAGAGTCACACAGCTTGTAAGGGTCCTGGGTCTGGATTTGAAGTCAAGTCTTTCTGAGTTCAAGTTCCACACTCTATCCTCTGTGCCACCTGACTTACTGCCTAAGAAAGCTGTCCCAAGTTGGAGACGTGCTGAGGATCAGAATCCCCTTCAATTCTGAGCTTGCAAACTTCTCACTAATCTACAAATTTCCATGATCTACTTTTACTAGACCAAACAGAGAACATAGATCAAGGCAAATGAATCCAGTAAAAAACAGAAAGTGACAAGAAAGATCTACCTGCAGGCCCCTCTCTAGGCCCTTCTCCCTCAGACTCCTACAGCATCATAGCGGAAAGCATATGAGGAAGGGTTTATGACAGCTAAGGAGATTCATCAAGGGGTGTAAGCAAAGCTCTACACTCGGAATCTGAATCTCAGATTTGGAAGGAGCCGCAGAGGCCGTCTAGGACAGTCCAGACAATCTCAGCAGGAACCCCATCTACAAGGGATCTGTCCTTGTCCCTGCCACCTCCCCTGACTCCAGAAACCTTCTGGCACAGGTGCAGCACCGTGCATTCCGCTCCCCACCCCCATGAATGTGAAAGAATAAACACCTTTACATTCTGGCTGGTGAAGTAAGAATGTTCAGGGGGTGGTGGTGGGAGGGTCTGTGTGTGTTGGAAAACCTAGGCACCAGTGAAATTCTCTGGGCACAGCACAGACACATTCTCTGCTCCAACTCACAGAACCAGTGCCAAAACGGTTCCAATGATCTGCTTTGTGTTCAGGGGCTGCAGGTATATGGTGGGAGTTGGGGTATGTGGGGAGAAATTAGCAGCTTTAGGGTAAAGCCTATCTGCTTCCTTCTCCACTTCCTTTTGAGAAGGCATCAAATTACTTTATATTGTTGTTGCAAATAATTAGGCTTCACCACCACCTTGCTGGAAGATGGATTACTACACTCTGTTTATTATAGCATTGGCTACTGTTCTGGTCACTGCTCTCTACTGAGCACTGATCACAGGGATCCAGGGCTCCCAGAATGTGTACAAAGGGACTATGAAATTGTCATTGTCTCGAATGGTGGTACTGATTCCTCTCCCATCTCCCTTTACACAGGCTCCATCTCCTTCCTGAAATTATTTCCTCCTTTACTCTTCTGCCTTTCAGAAATTCTTACTTCCTTCATGGTTCGTCTTTAGTTCTCTGGGAGGACCATAGCATCAGGAAAGTGATGTCCTGCCTTCCAGGTGAAGTGCAAGCTCCCTTCAAAGCTTAAATTAAGCACTACTTCATGCAGGAGGCCTTTTGTAGCCTCTTCCTGCACACAGTAGTAGGTGCCTCTCAGGCCCTGAAATTACTGCCTATTTACTTTGCACTTTTGTTAGCAAATTGGTACAAATCTAATATCTTTACATTTACTTTTCAGATAGAATGTAAATGCCCAGTGGCAGATAGGGCTTCATTTCCCTTATTGAAAAAGTCCCTTGTCCCTCGCTGCTCCAAGTAACTCTCTAAGACTCGTCTTCCCAATCTGTCATCACAAAGAGCTCATGGAGGCACCAGTGGATAGTTTAGATTCTTGAGGGAAACACAGCAGATGTAAAGTAAAAGCTCACAAACCCTTATTCCATTTGCAATGTCATATCTTCGCAAAACTGCATTTTAGAATTGCCTGTAATAAAAGTCAATCCCCCCCCTTCCCTGAAAAATCAAAATGGAACAGGAAATGTGCCTAGGAATAATAGTTAACATTTATGTAGCAATAGGAGGTTTGAAAAGTACTTTACAAACATCTCATGTGATCCTCACAATAACCCTGGGATGTTGCTATGATTATTCCCATGTTACAGACAACAAAATTGAGGCAGACAAAGGTTAAGTGACTTGTCCAAGGTCATGCAGCTAACAAGTGTCTGAGGTTGGTGGTGTCCAATCTGATCCCAATTTTTAGAAGTTCTGCAGTGCCTTTTAGGAGCACTCATTCCATTAGGAAGTAATTGTGATTACTTAGGAATGAAATTATATTTTTATTTCAATTTATATATATATTGTTTTTTCAAACTTCTACTAAGTTGTTAGGACATAAATACATATTAAGTTGTTTGAACCTGACTACTTAATAAATGGAACTGTAGGTATTTCTTTTGGCCTAGTAGTTCTTTGAAAAAAATGTCTGAGACACTAATGTTGTGAAATGAAAAAAACTTGGGAATGTTTTCTCTAAGACTTCATGTTGCAGAGAAAGTTCTAAGCTGTTTTGGTCCAGGAAGTTTTCTCTCCTTAGAGTTCCCTGTTTCCGGCTGAATTGTCTCCTTCTTTGTCCTTATTAACTAGCAGGGAGTGTGGCGTACATACTTGGTAAATGGTTGTTTATTGTTTGATTAAGGCATCTTTGGAATGTGCAATGTGTTGTTGGAAGGGTCCTGGTCTTCAGTCCAAGAGACCTTGGTTTGATTCTGGGCCCTTACATTTACTAGCTGTGTGAGCCTGTGCAAGTCACCATATTTTTCTGAGTCTTAGTTTCTCTTCCTCTAAAATGGGGACAATTCAGATATGGGCAATGTTTCTGTTTGACTTAACTGTATTTTTTGTTGTTACAAGGAGGAAGTTCTATTGAGGAGAGGTACTGAAAAATGAGAGCAATGTTTAAAAAAAGAAGCAACCACAAGACATTTAAAAAATAACATGAAATGGGAAAAAATACTTTTGCATTCCTTACCTCTCAGGATCATCCCACACCTTGAAGTGCTACATAGGAGTTGGCAAGGTATAGATAAAAAGGAGATAGTTTTAGAATCAGGCGACCAGACCGATAGTGTTAGCTATAGTACCAATTATCTGTGTGCCCTCAGGTACCTTTTTAGCCCTCTGATTCATCATACTGGGATTCATCTAAGTTGGGGGGAGGGAGCAACTCAGTCAATCAATCACCTCCCCCACCCCCACCCAAAATAACTAAGCCCTGATACCTTTAGTGGATTCAAACGCCCTTTTGAATCTATCAGTTAAAGGCATTAAAACCAATGCATACATTCATACCCTGTGGGTTTTGTATAAAGTAGCAAGTTAGCTCAGAATCCGGCAGAGGAGGAAAGAACAGTTCTAGGCAAACAAATGGGAGGGAATCACAGAAGGAGCAGAGGAGAGAGAAGCAGTCTCTGGCTTCTACTCCAGCCCCTTTCCCCCATCCAAAAACAGCCTTGTAAACTCTGGAGGCTCCAAAGATTTGGGTTTCTCTTGAGTACCCAAGCAACTGATCATGAGTGAATGGCCGTGATGTCTTCAGTGGAAGCCAAGGACACACCAGGCACACTCAGGAAAGACAGAGTAGGGGCGATACAAGGAGCCCAACAAAAAGCCAAATCAGACCCAAGGCAAACTGGCATCTTGAGAATGCCAGAAAAAGGACTTCAAAGAGCTCGGAGTTAACCCTTTACTACATGTGTTCTCTAAGCTTGAGCTCACTTTCCCCTGGACTCTGTATGTACTTGGTGGGGAAGTGTGCCACAGACTTTGGGGTGGTGGTGGTGGTGGTGTTTGTGCCAACTACGATTTTTACCACCACATTTCATATGTACTATGCCACACATACACAAAGACACATATACATATAGTATATGGGATACACACACAAGCATCACAAGCCCCCACTTGCTTTTCTCTGTTGATTATCAGTTGGTATCAATTAGCCTTCCAGACTTAATTAATTTTTAGAATCAAGTCTTTACTAAACATGTGAAGATCCCCCTCCCTCCGGTGGAATAGGGTAAGGAGAACAATTTGCTCCAATGGCTCTGAAGGCAGCTGAAGCAGGGCTGGTCAGAGGTCAAAGATACTAAGGTCATTCACTGCACCCTGGGCCATCAACAGTCATCTTGCCTTTTGTCCTGCCATGGGACTCCAGTAACTATGGAAGAGAGAGTGAAACTGATGACTTTGAACAACTCTGCTTCCTTTAAATACAATGCACACATGAATGAAAACATCACTCATCATTCACTAATTTACCCCCAACATCATGGTGTCAGTCTTCTTTGAAAATTAACAATAACAAAAACATGCATATAATATATGTATATCTATATCTATTTACACATAGCAAATATATAGTAAGGGAAGAGAATCATTTATGAGAAAATATGCTATATATGTGTACACACACGTATGAACGGATAGATAGATATAGCACTTGGAGAAAAAGAAAAAAAAATCAAACAATCCGTAATGAATGTCCCCAAAGGAAGAAGTAGCCCAGCTCTGAGGACCCAATATGCCTGATTGAATTAGGGTTGGGAGAGTAGCTCCAGAGAATGTACTTGTAAAACGAAGGAGGTGAACTTAAAGTCTCTAAGGCACCTTACAAGTCAAAATTCTGTATTACAAAAACCTACAGCCTTCTGCCAGGATGGGATGTACAAGTCACGAATTCTCCAGCCCATTTCTTGAGGGAGTCTGAATAACAATTTCATCAGATATTAAAGAGGGAAATCTTATTCAGGAATGTGTTATATGAGATTATCTTTGAGGTTCCTTTTTTCTTTTAAATAGTGTTTTATTTTTTCCAATTACATATAAAGACAATCTTTGACATTAATTTTTTAATATAATTTTGAGCAACAAATTTTCTCCCTCCTTCTTTTCCCTCCTTTCTCCCTAAGATGATAATCAGTCTGATCCAGGTTATATACGTGCAGTCATATAAAACATTTTCATATTGGTCATATTACATATGATGAAACAGAACAAAAGAAAAAACATGACAAAAATAAAGAATGAAAATAGTCCGCTTTGACCCACATTCAGACTCCCGTCACTTCTTTCTCTGGATATGGATGGCATTTTCCACAATGCGTTCATTGGAGTTATTTTGGATCATTATATTGTTGAGAAGGGCTAAGTCATAGCTGATCACTGCATAACGTTGCTGTTAATGTGTACACCCATCTCCTGGTTCTGCTCACTTTACTTTGCATCAATTCATACAAGTCTTTCCAGGTTTTTCTGAAATCTGTCTGCTCATCATTTCTTTCTTTAAAAAAAGTATTTATTTTTAGTTTTCAACATTAACTTTTCTAAAAAAAATTTACTTTTAAGTTTTTAATATTCATTTCCACAAAATTTTAAGTTACAAATTTTCTCCCCATCTCTTCCCTACCCCCATCCGGCACCCCAAGATGGCAAGCATAATGAATATCCCTTCCCCCAATCTGCCCTCTCTTATATCCTCCCCATCCCCGCCCTTACTTTCTTGTAGGGCAAGATGGATTTCTATACCCCAGTGCCTGTATATCTTATTTCCCAGTTGCATGTAAAAACAATTTTTAATGTTTGTTTTTAAAACTTTGAGTTCCAGATTCTCTCCCTTCTTCCCTCCTCACCCACCCCCACTGGGAAGACAAGCAATTCAATATAGATTATAGATGTAGTATATTTCCCTCCATCCTATCCCTCCCTCCATTTATTCTCTTTTCTCCTTTGGCACTGTTCCTTTTCAATAGTTCAACGTTCACTTTCATAAGATTTTGATTTCTAAATTTTGTCCCCTTTCCTTCCCTCCCTGCTCCTCAAGATGGCATGCAATCTGATATAATCTATACATGTACAATCGTGTTAAACATATTTCCACATTAGTCATGTTGCAAAAGAAGAATCAGAACAAAAGGGAAAAACCTTGCTGGTCATCATTTCTTACGGCACAATAGTGTTCCATTACATTCATATGCCACAATTTGTTCATCCATTCCCCAGGGGATGGGCATCCCCTCGATTTCCAGTTCTTGGCCACTATGAAAAGAGTTGTTGTAAATATTTGTGTACATAGGTGACCTTTTCTCTTTTTTATGATCTCTTAACTGTTAGATTCTGAAATTATATAAATATGGTGCACTCCATATTTACACAGTAGGAAAGGCCCACTGACACCTGGAGAACTCTGGACCATAACCTTCCCCATCTAAATTGGATATCTGACCAACATTTTAAAATACCCACTATATGCAAGGTTTGCCGTTTTTCCTCTTTGTCTGTCCTTTCCACCTCTTTTCTTTTCTAGAATGGACATCAGTTTAGAATCTAACAAGTCATTCCTGCCTCTTCCTTAACTTGTTTCTAAATACTCACTTTTTTTGGCCTTTATCCTTACACTGCCTGCTCCCTAATCAGTGCTTCAAAGCCACCACTTTATTTTTCCATGAGCCCAACCTTGATCTTCTTCTTCTTCTTCTTCTTCTTCTTCTTCTTCTTCTTCTTCTTCTTCTTCTTCTTCTTCTTCTTCTTCTTCTTCGAAAGCAGGGCAATCTGGGTTAAGTGATTCACCCAAGGTCACAAGGATAGTAAGTGTTAGAGGCTGGATTTGAATTCAGGTCCTCCTGACTCCAGAGCCGGTGCTCTATTTACTGCACCACCTAGCTGCCCCAATCTTGGTCTTCTTAATTAACATCCCTCCTTCCCCCTATTTCTGGTGCCCCATTTTAAGAAGAGTCTTGATCAGTTAAATGTGACAAGCTTTCATCACAAACCTACCATGTTCTACTTACTGAACTCAGAGCTAGGCTTACAAAAAAATTCAGTCAATAACCAAACATATTAAGTGTTTACTATGGATGAAGCACTAGTATTAATGTTTGAGTTAGATGCAGAAAAAAGGCAAACACAGTTCCTGCTCTCAAGGAGCTAAGTTAAAGGAGGAGACAATATTTGAACAAATCTGAAGATAGTTTATAGGGAAGGTACCCAGAGGCATTAGAACCTGGGAAAGGGGTGGGAAGAGCAGCAAGTAGGTAGCCAGGAGGTCTCCGGGAGGTAGCACTTGAGGAAAGTCTACACAGAAGCCAGAAAGTCTCTTCCCTCAAGGAATTTGGAGTCTGTTGGGTCACATCTGGATTAAGTGGTGAAGGGACTTAAAATAATTTCCTCTGAGGAATGCCTGAAGGACTCTGGGATATTTAGACTGGAGAAGAGACAGGTGAGGAGAACATATCTTCAGGCAGCTGGTTTCATCTAACTGGAAGAGGAATTCGTCTTCTTCAGCTCAACCTGAGAGGGTACAATTAGGGTGAGCAGGTAAAAGTTACAAGAAAGTACAGGAATTTCAGCTCAGTATAAGGCAGAAGTTGATTGAAGCAGAATGGACTATTCCAGTGGTTACTGATGTTTCCAGACGGAGTGAAAGCAGATGTGGATGGTTCCTCGCTGAAGAGGACATTGTATTCCTTAAACATTGGTGCCTGTGACTGAGTTACTGTTCCAGGTCCTTGACAATTCTTGGGTCCTGTGATTCTGTGATTCTGGACTACTAATCCATTGGAATCTAGAAATAAGACAACAAAAGGAACTTTAGCATCTATGTTCCTTGGAGGCAGGGGCTGTTTACTTTTGGGGTTTGTATGCCACAGGCTTTCAGCCTGATACACAGGTCCTACTTAATAAACTCTTGTTGAATGAGGAATAATAGGTGTATATTATATAATATTGTATTATATTATATTACATTACATTATATTATGTTATGTTGTAATATATTGTATTATATTGCATTATGTTGTATTTATTATATTTTATAGCATATTATAGTATAGCATATTACCAAGTATGATGTACATGAAGGATGATCAATTCCTTGAGGAGGAAGATGATATTATCATTCAGGTTCGTAGTCCTAGCTCAGGAATGGCATCACCCATACAGTAGGTGCTTACTGTTTGCTGACTTGTATTCAGTTGTATGATATTTAAGGCCAAAACATAGAAAAAGACAGAACGGACAAATGGATTGGCGTTCAATTCAATCCAACAAGCATTTCTTAAGGGGTTATTCATTACATGGCAGGATCTGTTTCAGGCGCTGGCCACACAAACACAAAATTTTTTTATTATATAACTTTTTGTTATAAAAATCATGTGACCAAAAAACCGGTACTTGGGGAAGAGTTCCTGAAATTTCTTTCCCTAAGGGAGCAGCACACAGCATTGCCTAGCATATAGTAGGCACATAATATTTTGTTGAACTGAACAGAAATCCTAAATTTTGAGGCCAAGAGGAACCTTAGAGGACTGTCATTTTACAGATAAAGAAACTGGAGTCCAGAGAATTTAAATGAATTTGCCCAAGGTTGCAGAGGCAGGATTTGAACCCAGGTTCTCTCCTTCCAAATTCAACAGTTTTAGTGCACGGAGCTGGTTAAAGTCCAATGGGGAAGGGACCCTCGACAGGATGACAGCTTTTCCCCAAAAGTTTACGGGTTAGGCAAAAT
Organism: Pseudocheirus occidentalis; assembly: GCA_028646575.1. Classification (NCBI taxonomy): domain Eukaryota; kingdom Metazoa; phylum Chordata; class Mammalia; order Diprotodontia; family Pseudocheiridae; genus Pseudocheirus; species Pseudocheirus occidentalis. The sequence goes on from JAQQSW010002538.1 coordinate 12,407, forward strand.
AATTTTTAACTGCAGGCTCCTCCTACCTTATTAATCTAAATCTAGAATAATAAGGAAAATGTATTGAGGCTATTTCTTCTGTATTTAGAAGAGTGTGTGGTTTTCCTGCTAGGGAAGCAGGGGACGCCAAATCACTAGACGCATTCGGAACGCACCAGGGACTGCGCTCGGGATTGCTTCGGGCACCTGTGCTCCTCTGGAACCTTTCCGCAGAGTATTCTTTCCCTGACGGCCGGACCTGTCTGACTGTTCTTTGCACTCCTCTCCTCCCCCCGCCCCGGCCCTTTGCACGGTGCTTAATAGTGTAACGTTTTCAAAAAACAGTTTGGAATCCAGTTGAGCGGAGGACAACTACACCAAGCCCAGGAGGGAGAGCGACCAGGCAAATAGTCTTCACCCTTCTTCATTTCTATGGTGTGAGCGAAAGAAACAGAAGCGCTGTAAAGAGAACGTGCAATGATGGCCGGGCGCCATGGAATACCAGGTGGTGAGAACTGGAAGGGTCGGAAGGAGACGAACTCTGGGAGACTGCGAGAAGCAGATCGGGGTTCAAATTCTGTCTGGACCGTTTGTTCCCTCGCTGCCAGACCTTGGGCAGATTCCATAATCTGCCCGGGCCTTTCTCGAATCTGTAAAATGAGGGCCCTGGACTAGATGGCCTCTCGGGTCCTTTCTGCTCCTCTCACCCAAATCTTTCAATTTACAAATGAGGAAACTGAGGCCTGGAGGCCTGCTGCTACTTGTCCGAAGTCATCTAATGAAGGAGAGGCAGAGATGACCCCAGGACCAAAGCTCCTGATGTCCGTGGGGATGAACGGCCTTTCCACTGTGACCAGCAACCTTCTTGTGAAAGGGAAACTTCGGGGATTTAAAAGCGAAAGCATCAAAAAGATTGAGGAACGCGATGCGGCGGCCTTCTCCGTCCCCACGCCGCCCCCTAGAGCAGCAAACCTGTGGACCAGAGACTTAGGGGAGAAGTTGCAGGCAGGCGTTCCTTTCTCTTGGGCCGGACGCCTCTCTTTGTGAATAGGCCCTATCGCAAGTTCATCTCCTCTCCTGTATCTAACAGCTCGCTGAGCCCCAAGCATCCTTTCTGAAGAATAATGACAACTGCGCCTGCCTTAGCTCGCCTTCAGTCATTCCTTCACAGCCGGCCAGATAGCCCACCGTAATGCCGGACGGATCTCACTCCGCACCAGGGTGTGCCCGCACGCTGGAGGCGTGGGCTAGGGGTGGGGGGTGGGGTGAAGAGGCGGAGCCCACGAAACCGAGCGGAGCCAATAACAATAGACTCCGTTTGCTGTTTCTAGGAGGTGGTCATAAAAAAAATCTTGTAAAAGTAATAATAATGGTAGTAGTAATCGTAATAATAGTGGCTTTGGGGGCACGATGCCCCTTAAATGCTGGGGGTTATTTTTTCTCTGGGCAATAAACTTCTCTGAACTTGACCCAGAAGTCAACACTGCCGAACAGTTCGGCGGGAATTCAGGGACTCCAGAGCCCTGGGTAGAGGCGAGCGGAGGGAAGAGAGAAGGATGCCAGCTCCCGGGTCCTTAGTCACCGCTGGCTGGGGCGTCAGGGAGACTGTGACATCTTGGTCAGGAGTTACGGAGCAGCAGGGCCGAAAAATGCCTCCAAGGACCAATTCATTTGGGGGCATGTGGAGCGGTGCGCGCGCACACATACACACACACGCGCATACACACGCACACACTCACCTACACACAAGCACACACTGACACATACACGCTGACATATGCACACACGCATCCTTCCCCAGGAGTTGGGTCTCATCCTCTTTTGTTTTTCTCTGTTCCTGGTCATGAGACCCGGAAGTTTAGGGTTCCCCCCCCCTTCTCCTCCTCCTCCTCTCTTCTCTCTTTTCCTCCCCCTAAATCTATCACATGGCCGAGATATAATAAAAACAGAAAAATGGCGACGGTCACGTTGTGGCGAGTCTTGCTGCGTCATTAGATAATCTTCGTGCAAATATCGGGAAGAACAAAGGGGGAATGGGGCCCGGAGCCCTCGGGGGGCGCAGGTGGGTTAGGGGGCATCTGTCGGGGAGCTGGCCCAGGAAGCAGCTGGCCGGGGGCGGTGTGTGCGGGGCTCTGCGTGTGCCCGCGCGCGCCTGGTTGTGTGTGTGTGTGTTTATGTGTGTACGCACGCGCGCGCGTGTGGCTCATCAGGCTTTGCGCTCCAGCGGGGGTTGAGGCTCGGGGGCCGCCCGCCACTAACCCGCGCCCTGGACACCTCCGGAAGGCTTCAGGGCTGGAGGGTCGGGCCAGCGCAGCCCAGCTCACTCTGCGCCCATCGCTGGGTCTAGCCGTGCGCGCGCTCACGCACACAGACACACAAACACACACACATACACACACCCACCCGGGGCGGTTGCGCTGGGGGCGGGGACCTGTGTGTGTTGTGTCATGTTGTGCTGCGTTCCGTTGCGTGGCTGTGGCCGTTACCCTGGTTGTGCGCCCCGCCACGGTGCGTTTCATCAGGCCCCTCACGCCCCCCCCCCCTCC
>JAQQSW010002539.1:0-14931 GCA_028646575.1 Pseudocheirus occidentalis
CGGAATATTGCTTATTTGGTCAGACTGAGGGGCTTACACACACCTACCCACCCCTGATTTGGTTGATATTAATTTTTCTGAACTGACTTTTTTTCCTCTTCTCATTTTAGTTCTCTGTTACAAAGGATGGCTCTCTCCCGTGAGGAAGGGGGACAATGTATTTTACAAAGAAGGTGACATGAAAAAGAAAGAAAGCATCAGCAGGAACGAATGCTGACAAAAATACCCAACAAGCACTGCGGGGTGTCTGTTGTAGTCTGGTCTTTCCTTGGCTCTTGAAACACGCCAGGCTCACATTTGCCTTTGTGCCCTTGCTCCTGGTGTCCCTGCTTAAAGGAGAGGCCCAGGTCCCCAACCCTCTCTTCTGCCTCTCTGCCTTTCTGTCTAATCCTCCAAAGCCCCGAAGAAGTGCTTCCTCCTCTAAGAAGTCCTTCCTTTCTGTTCGTGCCCTTCCTCCTCTCTACTCTAAGGCCCTATGGGATCATAGAAGGTCAGAGCTGTAAGAGTCGTCAGACATTACTGAGTACGATATCCTCTCTTTCTGGATTAGAATACCGGGGCCCAAAGAGTAACTCGACTAAGACATACAGTGGCAGGACCAGATGACTCCAAGTCTATAGCTGAAGATCAGGTACTCTCTGAAGGTTTCCTGCATGCTGCCTTTGCCTTCCTAGCTGAACTGTGCCTCAAAAACAGAGAAAGTGTACATAATTCTCTTGTATCACTAACGTCCACCTGCCTGCATCTTCCCTCCCACCACACTGCCACACATGAAGCAATGTGCACAGAAGACATTTATTAAAAGCCTGGTAATCAGCACAGACACAGACACACAGTGTGGTACAGCCAACAACCACATGCCTTTCCTGCTTCCTAAAGGCAGACCCTGGTGTCTTGTCATTATATTAGGAGTAACCATGCATGATTGGTATAGTCACCACCATCCATGTCACCTCCAGATACAGCCTAATCAGTGAAAAACCTGGGGCACACTGGATGGGAAATAGGTTAAAGGCTGCCTTTTGTCTCCTCCCTCTTACCCAATTACCACATCAGGTCATTGCCCCATTCTCTACCAGAATCCCCAGCAACATGATCAATGAAATTTAAGCAGAACCTTATAAAGAGGTCTTAGGGCTGACAGTCAGGATCAGAGTTACCAAGGAATAGTCTGATTGAAAGAAGTCGCTACCAGAAGTAAGCCTCCTTGCTCAGAGTGCAAAGTAAACGATATGCTTGAATCCTAATTTCACCATCCCTCAGTCCCCATGCCTCTGGTCTGGCATATCTTCGCCTCCCAAGCCACAAGGCAGGCAACACACATACCCATCTCCTTCAGCTCCAAGTTGACAAGCTCCAGCCAGTAAGCGTCAATCTCATCCAGGTCATAGCGGGAATAGGGTCTGGTGACCTCGCTGAGCTCAGAGCCAGAAAGGCTGCTTGGGTAGATCTGGCCAGGGGTATGCTCCAGCAGAGGGAGGACCCTAGAAAAGAAGATGAAAGACAAAAGATAGATGATAACTCATAGGCGAGTGCGGAGAAATTTGGTCTGGGAGGGTAGATAAGTAAGGATCACAATTATCATTAGGAGAAGCTAGAGAAGAGAAATATGGTGTAATCAGTGAGTCAGTAATGGGATACAGCAGCCAAAAAAGTAGGTTTGATCTCTGGCTGCATTATGCGAGAGAAAGAGGATTTCCAGGAATAAGGAGGTGAAGGTTCTACTATACTTTTTTTTTTCCTTTTTTCCCACTCCTTTCATTCCCTTTCCCCTCCCCAACATAACAAGCAAACTGATTACATGTACAACCATGTTAAACATATTTCCACATTAGACATGCTGCGAAAGAAGAATCAGAACAAAAGGGAATAACCACAAGAAAGAAAAAACAGAAAACAAAAAAAGTGAAAATAGTTTGCTTCGATCTGTATTCGGAGTCCAGAATTCTTTCTCTGGATGTGGATAGCGTTTTTCATCATGAGTCTTTTGGAATTGTCTTGGATTATTTTATTGCTGAAAAGAGCTAAGACAAAACCCAGTCGATCGCTGCATAATGTTGTTACTGTATACAATAGTCTCCTGGTTCTGCTCATTTCACTCAGCATCAGTTCATATCAGTCTTTCAGGGTTTTTTTCTGAAATCTCCCTGCTTATCATTTCTTATAAAACAGTAGTACTCCATTATTTTCATATTACCACAATTGGTTTAGCCACTCCCCAAATGATGGGCATCCTGACAATTGCCAATTCTTTGCCACTACAAAAGGAGCTGCTATAAATAGGTCCTTTCCCTTTGCTGTGATCTCTTTGGGATACAGACCTAGTAGCAGTATTGCTGGATCAAAGGGTACGCAGTTTTACAGCCCTTTGGACATATTTCCAAAATGCTCTACAGAATGGCTGGATCAGTTTACAACTCTACCAACAATGCATTAGTGTCCCAATTTTCCGACATCCAACATTTATCATTTTCCTGTTCCGTCATGCTAGGCAATCTAATTGGTGGGGTAGTACCTCAGAGTTATTTTAATTAGCATTTCTCTAATCATGATACACTCTGTCTTGTTTTGATGGAGAACAAAATATTGGCGGGGACGGGGAACAGAAAGATAGTTTGATTATTTGAAGGACTGTTATATGGGAGAAACTTGACTGGCTTTGACCCCAAACTACGAACAATGAGTTGAAAGATTTCTCAGATAGCAGAGATAACCACTGTCCGTTGAGCTACAAAGGTTAGTCAGGTATGGATAACCTATATGGGGGTACAACCCACAGTTTAAGAAGTGCTGATTGGGGGTCTTGAGTGAAAAAAGTTTAAGATGTCCTAGCCTAGAAAGAAGTATCAAAAAGAGGAAGGTGACTGACAGTTTATATTAAAGCATGCAGAGAAGTCAAGAAAGGTAAGGATTAGGAAATAGCCATTAGGATTGGCAATTAATCACCAGGTAGTATTAGTGGATAGAGTACTCAGCCTGCAGTTGTCAGGACAGAAGTTCAAATCTGACCTGAAACACTAGCTACTTGTGTGACCTCGGGCAAGTTACTTAACCCTGTTTGCCTCAGTTTCCTGAACTGTAAAACGAGCTGGAGAAGGAAATTACAAACCACCCCAGGATCTTTGCCAAGAAAACCCCAAATAGGTTCACAAAGAATCAGACACGACTGAAATGAATGAAAAACAACAAAACGGTAACTTTGGAAAGGGCAGTTTCTGTTGAATGATGAAGTCAAAAGTCAGACAGTAGAGTTAAGGAGAGTGAGGAAAAAGGAGGTAGAGATACCTTTTGTAAATGGCTTTCTCAGAAAGTTTAGTTATAAAAGGGAGAAGAGACATAGGATGATAGCTAGCAAGGATGAACTGATTCAATGAGGGCTTTTTGAAGATGAGAGAGAACTGGGCAGGCAGGGAAGCAGCCAATAAGCTAGGAGAGATTAAAGATTAGTGACAATGGGGATAATCTGCTGGAAAAGATGGCATGCAATAAAATCACTTATGCACATAGAGGGGTTAGAGTCTTGGCAAAAAGAAAAGTCACCTCTTCACCATCTTGGGAGGGAGCAGGAGAAAATTCAAAACTTATGCAAGAGAATGTTGAAAACTAAAAATAAATAAATACATACATTTTTTAAGAAGGAAAAAAATGTGAGATGGGTGGAAGAGATAGTAAGGAAGGCATCTGAGTGATATGATATAAGGAGAAAGAGCGAAGAGTGAGCTTTTTAAGAACTTCTTCAGGGAAATATAAGGCAAGGTTATCTGCTCAGAGGCTAAAAGGGAAGGAGAGCCCTGGAAGGTCTGAGGAAGGATGGAAAGGCTCAGAAAAGCTGCTGCAGTGAGTAGGAGACAAAGCTGATTAGCGAGGTGACTGTCTTACTGCAGTGAGGGCTTGGTTGAAATGATATAATTATGTAGTGCCAAACTTTCATGATTTTCTCCAGCTTTGTTCTGCAGCATGTGGAGAGGAGTAATGGCCAAGGCTGGAGCTTGGCAGGGCAAGAATGTCAAAGAGGGAAAAGAAGACAGTGTGGGGTTAAAACTGATTCATCAGTGGGTCAAGATGGAGAAAGGAGGAGAGTATAGATAATGTAGGGGTGATGGCCTGGGGAAGAACTGAAGAGGGTAAGAATTGGGACACTCAAGTTTTTCCTCTTTGTTAGTGACCATGGGACACTGTGACCTCAATTAGGAGAGACGCCTGGTGAGGAAAGCCTCCCAGAAGTCTTCCTGACAGCGAGGAATAGCCATATTCTCTCTGACTCTTAGAAAGTTTAGATCTTTTCGTGTACCAAGTTGGAGGACCCTGGAAGATTTTACAACTAGAGTTGTAAAAGAAGATTAGATTATCTAATCTTACCCCATTTTACAGATGAGAAAAGCAAGGTCAAGAATAAAGAAGCTCCAAAGGTCACATACTGAGTCAGCAGGAGAACTAGAGGTCAGGGTTCTTGACTCCCAGTAACGGGCACCCACCTGACCTCAGCCCTAGCTGAGTAGCCGTGGGATGCTCTTTACGTGTCTTTGGTGCAAAGGCAAATGTGTAACAATGTTATAGACACACATACAATGTTATACATCAGTTATGGCTATAGTTTGGCTTTCTGATACAATGTGTATCAGAGATACAAGTTCTTGTTATGTCTCCAAATCACATTAAGGCTCTTGCTTTTGGGCAGAGGTAGGAACACACATGTGGAACATGGAATACATTTTTAGATATCGCTAACAACCTATTTTGCTTTGCTTAACTGTGCTTCTTTGTTACAAGGTAAGTTGTTTTTGTTTCTTTGGTTTTTGGTGGGGAATCATTGGGAAGTGACACAGGTATTTTTTAAAAAGAACATAAAGTATTAAAGAACCAAAGAGAATAAAGCAAGAGGTATCTGGAAAAGGAAGAGGGAGAAAACCTAGAATATCCAGTGGCTGAAGGGCTGGATCCTTGTTCTTGGTACACAGTTGGTGCTTAATAAATGTTGGTTGATTCTTCTCTTTAGCAAGAGGTGGTAGAGACACAAAGGCAGGGACTGGCTAGGCCAGGGGAAGGGCCTTACAGTCCCAGATCTGAATACTGGCATGTGCTGAAAAAAATACCCAGGGAGATATGAAGGGAAGAGACACTGGAGAAAGCTCAGAACAATGGAGAGAAGCTCGCCAGTCTTGGGCTTCCTTATCTCTGTAGCCCTCTATTTCCTCATCTATAACCTAAGAGGTTGACTAGTCGATTTCTAAAGTCTCCACCATCTCCACTCTAACAATGCAGGGTCTAATGCATTAAGCTCTAAACACCATCTTCCTAGTCACAGGCCTGACCCTCACAGGTAGAGAGGAGGCCCTGTGCTCAAAGGCATTTAACTGTTGGTTCATGGATGGACCCCTCAGCGGAGAGGCCAAGAGGAGGCAAGGTGAACAGGACAGTATAAAAGCAACAGATTTAGAGGGCCGGGCATTTCAAGTGTTTCTGCCCTGCTCCTCCAACAGATTTCCCTTTCTGACATTTTTACTCTTTCACTTATTTGCCATCTCTTCTTCTTTACGGGGTCTTTTCCTACTGCCTGCAATCACGATTATCTCTCTCCTATCCTGAAAAAACTCACTTGTTCCTTCCACCCTGGTGTAAAAGCAATCAGTTTAGCAGATACTTAGCACTCAGTAACTTAGGGCTAAGTATAGAAGGTGTGAGCCCTGTCCACTGTTGAGAAGGCATGACCTCCTCTCTTGACGTGGAAGAAAGGGTTCAGATGACACAGGAGGCCAGTGTGTATATATAAGCAAGAATTACAGAGACAGAGACACAGAATTGGAATTTTCCTGTTGGAGGAAGCAGGGTTGTCTCAGCATTTGGGAGCTGGGCTGCTGGACTAAAGAAGTAAGTTGGAGTTTTCTTGAGACCAGAATCTGGTGAAGGCGACCCAGAAGGCCGATATTCCTTCTGGGTCCTAGGGCCAGCTGAACTGCTGGAGGCCTGAAGAAGCATGACCACAATAAGACTTTGTTCATGGCCTGGCTGATCCTTGAGTTCCAGGCTCAAGAGAAGTGGTGAAGGGTTTGAGATATGCTGGACACTGTGAACTTCAGTGTGTGCCTGGGACTGCCCTGAGGACTGGACAAGGACTTGGGAGCTGTCTGCTTCTGAATCCAAGTGACTGGTGAATTCAGGAAGGAGCTGGGACCATAGAAGGGGATCCAGGGAATCAGAGAGACAACCCTCAGTCAAGATGAAGAAAAGGCCTCCCCTTGGATAAAACTGAGGTTTGCGGGACACCAAGGGTTGGAGGGTTTGTGTGGTTTTCTAATTATCGTGTTTAATGACTGAATGAGTTGATGTATGATTCCCCCATGAGTGGAAGACTGATTATTGTGTTATGAATTGATTGAGTGGAAGTCTGATTATTGTATTATGAATTGACTGAATGATTAAGTTATTGGTTGCCCCATGAGTATAAGTTTGACTGTTGTATTGTGAACTGACTAAATGATTAAGTAAGGAGGGTTTCCCCCTTAGGGAAACCAGATGATTCTCCTTTTGTTCTTTGTTTTAAATATTGTGGCCACTGTAGTGAAAACTGTGTGGCCATTCTAATGTTAAGCTATTATGAACACTATATTGTGATTTTCTGTGCTAAGATGTAATGTTGTGAATATTATATTGTGAATGTTTGCCTTGATTTGTAATGGAATAAATAGAGTGTTCACTATGCTGTGTAATCTGAATCTTAAAAGCTGTTCACAGTAGCATTCTTTTGGGTATCTGCTGGTGCATGGCGTTACACCTGGCTATCTATTGTCCTGTATCTCTTCTGCCCTTTGTAGCTAAACTCAAAAAGACTGTCTGTAATAGGTGCCTCTACTTTTTTTCTCACTTTCTTCTTTACCTTTTATAATATGGCTTCTGAAAACGCTCTCTCCAAAGTAACCAAGGATTTCTTAGTTGCCAAATCCAACGGCCTTTCCTCACTCCTTGCTTTCCTTGACCTCTCTGCAATCTCTGACACTATTGATCACTCTCTCCTCCTCAATATTCTCTCTACATTTTTGGGACACCACTGTCTCCTGGTTTTCCTCCTATCTGACCACTCCTCTCTGTCCCTTGTTGGATCCTTCACTAGGATCACCCTCTCTAACCATGGTTGTGTCCCACAGAGTTCTCTCCTGGGCTTTCTTCTCTTCTCCCTTTATATTACTTTCTTTGGTGATCTCATCAGCTCCAAAGGATTTAATTACCATTCTAGAATCTACCTATCTTGCCCCAATTTCTCTGCTGACCTCTGAAGTCCAACTGCCGCTTAGACATCTCAAACTTGATATCCAGTAGATATCTTGAACTCATTTTGACAAAAACAGAACTCATTCTCCTTTCCCCTAAGTGCTCCCCCAATAATTTCCCTATTAGCGTAGAAGGAAACACTATCCTATTCCTTATTACTGCCCTCCCCCCATCACCCTCATATCCAAGCTGTTGCCAAGGCTACAGATTTCACTCTTCCAACATCTCTCAAATATGGCAGCTTCTCTCCTCCAACACAGCCACCATTCTAATGTAAGCCCTTATTAATTCACTTTTATTTTTGCAATAGCCTGCTGGTCAGCCTACCTGCCTCAAGTTTCTCCCCACTCCAATGCACCCTTCATTCAGACACTAAAGTGATTTTCCCAAAACACAGACCTGATCATGTCTCTACCTCTACCTCTACCTCAACTCAACTGTTGAATGAATGCTTTGCTAGAGCAGGAGTGAGCAAGCCTTTGGAAGGATGCAGGGAAAGGATCAGTTTTTCCTTTATGATCAGTAGGCAGCAGAGTTGGATTTGGAGTCAATTGTGCTATAAGAAATGAGGAGCAGGTGGACTTCATATTAAGCTGGAGAGACTTATGCTGAGGAAGAAGAGCAGAACCAGGAGAAATCTGTACACAGTCAGACACAATGTATGTGTGATGACTAACTTCAATAGATTGGACTCCACTCGGCAATGTAAGGTTATAAGACAACTCCAAAAGACTCATGATGAAAAGAGATATTCACATTCAGAGAAAGAGATGAGGCACCTGAATGCAGAAACTACTTGCTCTGTTTCTTTTCCTTGTTTCGTTTCCTCTTTGCCACTGATCATTCCATCAGTTATAATCCCTCTTTTCAACCTGAGTAATGATTAATGTGAAAATATCTATAGATCCTATATTTGAGTGCATGCCGCTATGACACGGGGAGAGGAGGGGGGCGGAAGAAATTTTAAACTCAAAGTCCTGTGGAACTGAATATTGTAAACTAAAAGTAAATAAATCAATTAAAAAAAAATTCAAGTGGCTTCCTATTGCCTCTGGGAGCAAATAGAAAATGCTGTGTTTCACATTTAGAGCCCTTTAAAACCTAGCTTCCTCCTACTTTTCCATTCATCTTACACCATACTCCTTGACACAAATTCTTTGATTCAATGACACTGGCTTCCTGGATGTTCCACAAACAAGAAATCCCTCTCCAGACTCTGAGTATTCTCTCTGGCTATCCCCCAGACCCAGAATGCTCTCCCTCCTCCTCTCCAACTACTGATCTGCCTGGCTTTAAGTCCCAACTAAAATTCCAACTTCTATAGGAAACCTTCTCCAACCTGCTTATAATTCTTTTTTTTAATTTTTTTAAATTTTTGCTTTTTGGAGGGTAATTGGGTTAAGTGACTTGCCCAAGGTCACACGGCTAGTTTTTGTGTTAAGTGTCTGAGGCCGGATTTGAACTCAGGTACTCCTGACTCCAGGGCCGGTGCTCTATTCACTGCACCACCTAGCTGCCCCCCCTTATAATTCTAATACTTTCCCTTTTAAAAAATTATTTCCCATTTATTTTGTCTATAACTCTGCATATATTTGCTTGTGTGTTGTCTCCCTCATTAGACTGTAAGCTTCTTGAGGACAGGGACTGTCTTTTGCCCCTTTTTGTATCCCCAACGCTTAGCACAGTGCCTGGCACATAAGAAGTACTCAATGAATATCGATTGTCTGAAAGCCACTAGAAACACCTTCTCTCTCCGGGTTCAAGCTGTCTCTGGAGCTTCAAACTCCAGACTTAAAATGATACATGCTGCTTCTGAGAAGTAAAGAGCACAGGACATCTGGATTCGAAGCCTGAGTTCTGTCCCTGATTACTTGAGGCAAGTCTCTTTTCCACCCCCAGGCCCCCTCAGTTTCTCTGAATGTAAAATGAGGGGGAGCTGAAATGGCTCTATACGGTCTTTAAGGTCCCTCCCCACCCTGACATTCTGTGTTCTATGTTCTGGAAATAGAAACATATTTCCTTTTACCAAACCCACACACTCCTGGAAAACACTTCCCAGTATTTGTTCTTTAACCACCTGCCTGTATTTGCAGCCCAGGGAGCATGATCAGTGGGGGGCTGCTGCGCCCCTGTACATCAGTGCCACCACCACAGCTCACACTCCTGTCTTGGCCTGAGGTTTCACCAAATGCTGGCAGAAACAGCTTTCTCACTGGGCTACAGGCCGTGTCCAGCAGACATTTTGTGTTCTTGCTCTGGCTCTGAGGCCTTTGGTGCCTGCGCTGAAATGCCAGTCTCGTTGCTATGGTTATTTCTGCTGAGCTTGGGTGCCCATTTGGGGACCAGTCCCAGAGCTAATAAGGGCCTACTCAGTTTGTCCAGCAAGCCAGCAGGCCTTCCAGCGTGACCTCTCAGGCCGGCATGGTTGGGCTGGGTTTCATTCACATTTCCCAGCAAGTGACTCAGAAAGCTGGAGGTCTATCGACCTCAAGCTGGCCCTAGGACTGGCATAGGGCCAACATCTTGTTTCACTGGGAAGAGATTTTCTGTGGCTCAAACAGGCAGTTAGGGAAGTGCATCCCTGTGCTCTTAAAAGGTAGACAGAGAAAAACAGAAAGGAAGGAAGGAAGGAAGAAGAGAAACAGAGGGAGAGAGAAAACCAAGTTAGAAAAAGGAAACATATGAAGGAAACAGAAAAAGGAAAGGAGGGAAGGGGGAAAGACTGGAAGGTGGAGAAAGAAAACACCATTCATGGACTAAAAGGAAAACAGAAAAAGAGAAGGAAAAGGGAATTTTAAAAAAAATTATGAGAGAACACCCTTGGGTAGCTACCCAACATTTGTCAGGTTAACAATAATACCTAGCATCTAATAAAGCATTTACAAACATCTCGTTTGATCCTCACAACCCTGGGAAGTAGGTGTAAAATTTTACAGATGAGGAAACTAAGGCAGGGTATTGTGTGACTTGTCCAAGGTCAGTAACTTTGAGGCCAGATCTGAATGAGTCTTCCTGACTATAGAATAGTCCTTCCAATAGAATATTCCTTCCAATACTCTAGCTACTGTGCTTCCTAGCTTTCTTTATCTAGGTTAGGGTTTTGAGAAACATTAGCAAACCAGGAAGCCCAAGACCAAGACTGGGATGTTCAAAGAGAAAAAAATTAATTTAGCTTGGCTTTTGATACCCAGACCAGACATCTACTTTTCACCTGCCTCAGTGGAAGCCCCTAAGTGAATCACGAGATGATGCTGGACAGAAAATGGGGCCTGGATTTGTTAAAACAGTCAAAACAGTCCAGGAGAATGCAAGTAAGCTCCATAGTCCTACATTCTATCTAAAGGCAGGACCAGTTTTACTTTCCTTTTTCTCCTCATCTTCCACCTCTCAGCATCTGGCACTAGGCTTTGCATGCAGCAAGAACTTAATAAATATCTGATGACTTGAATTATCCCTATACCTGAACCTCTATCTAGGCACATACAGAGCCCTAATCTGTGGGGACTTGTTATCAGAAATACAGAGAAGCCAAATGGAGGAGGCTGGGTCAGTGGGTTAAGAACATTCCTACTGAGGGACAGGAGAAACCTGGGATCAGAAAGTAAACTTGGTCTTTGCTACACTTATAAGCACAAGTCTGCTCACTCCAGCTCAGGAAAGAGCTGTCAGTCACTGGTGTGAGGGTTCATACACATGCCCCTGGAAGTTTGCACAGCTGTTCACTCCCCTGTGAACCCAGAGCTGCAAGAGTCAATACAGCTCTTAGCTTGCTCCCATTGTCAGCCACCTGGAGATGCTTCCTGAATAGTGGCCTCCAGAGACAGGAATTCTCAGAGGGAGGAGGTTCCCGAATGCCTCAAGGTGTAACAGAAAAAGGCATTTCCGGTGCTGCCTGGGAGCTTGACTTTTCTGTCTCTTTTCCAAAATGGGGAAAAGAGAAGGGTCTGGCAGCTCTGACACTCATACCCTCCCCACTTTAGCTCTGTGTGTGCTGCATGGGACCAAGGAAACAGTACTTTGCTTCATCCATACAGCTTTGGTTCAGAATGAAGGAAAACTTCCTATCAGAGGGAAGTGAAACAGGAAGGGATGCTTGAGGTGGCATTTCCATTCATGGAAGGCCTTCAAGAAAAGCAAAGGCCCCCAAAACATGAGGCACAGAAACATGCCCATGCTAGATGGATGATATTTGTTCATTCACAAGAGTATAGGTTTAGTGCTGGAAGAGACAACCCTTTAGAGCCAGAGTTCTTAACCTGGGATCCATGTGTCCATGGATAAATTTCAGGGGGTCAGTACACTTTGGTGAGAAAAAATTACATATTTATTTTCACTACCCTCTAACTTAAATTTAACATTTCTGTTCCACCACCAAGATAGTCTATCTTTTAGCTCCAGGAATTCTCTACTCTCCTCTAAGCCTAAAATTTTAGCTGTCTCACCTCTGTTATGACTACTGACCACCCTGGCTTCCTATTTAAGTCTCAACTAAAATACCACTTTCCACAGGAAGTCTTTGCCAACCCCCTCTTACTTTCAGTGCCTTTGCTCTGTTATTTCCAGTATATAGCTTACTTTGTATATATTTGTTTGCATGCTCTCTCCCCAATGAGACTGTAAGATCCCTGAGGGTAGAGACTGTCTTTTGCCTCTTTTTGTGTCCCTAGAAGTTACCACATGGTAGGCACTTAATAAATGTTGACTGAAATACTGAAAAAAAAGGGGCTTTGCCAAACTGCCAAAAAGGTCCATGACACACACACAAAATTTTTTTTAATCTCTAGTCTTAGAAGTCATCTAATCCAATCCCATCATCTGTAATGTGAAGAAGCTAAGAGAACTTAAGTGATTGTCCCAAGGTTAAAGTCAAGATTCAAATCCAGGTTATCTGACTCCAAATCCAACTCTGCTGCCCACTCATCATAAAGGAAAAACCGATATCCTTTTTCTGCTTCCTACCAAAGGCTTGCTCACTCCTGCTCTAGCAAAGCATTTCTTCAACATGTGTTTACTGAAAACCCACCACATGCCTTCCTGACATAGGCCAAGAACCCATCCCTGTCAAAAAGAAGCTCACAGTCAAGTTGAGAAACTATGATGGGGACACACTTAATAGAAGACAGAGTAGCATATCTTAAATTAAAGTTACATCAACTTATGAAACTATACTTAGCCACAGAGAGGCTAAAATCCTCAAGATCCAGATTTAGGGATCGATGGGATCTTGGAGGCCTTCCTATCCAACCTATTCCTTTTAAAGATGAAGAACTGAGGTGCATGGAAGTTTAAGTGACTTGTCCAGGGCGCACTGTTAGTTGCTGCGTGGTATACAACCCCAGGTCTTCCAAATTCCAAGAGTGGCACTCTATTCACAAGACCATGCTTTGTCTTCATGGTGGAAGAAAGACCCAGGATGAAATCAGATCTTCTGAAGACCCCTCCAGGTACTAAGTGCAGGGGGAAGTCAGAGGCTGGGAGGTATCAGTTTGGTCTAGGTGATCCGAGACTAGAAACCTGAGAAAACTCCTTATTCCAATGTTCTGGGAGAGAAGGGAGATGTTGATGGAGGGGAAAAGCAAGGAGGTGAAGGGGAAGAGGAAAAGAGAAAGATGTTGAGCAAGGAGAGAGGAGGGAGAGAGAAGAATCAAGACTGGGAAAGAGAATATCAAATTTAGGGAGGGCAGAAAAAGGTCTAAACAGAGTTATCATGATTCTTGATGGTTTACATTCTCTTAAGGTCCCATTTTTCCTGAGCACAATTCCATTTGAATTGTTGTTGTTCATTCATTTCAATTGTGTCCAACTCTTTCAGACCCCAGTTGGGGTTTTCTTTCCAAGGATACTGGAGTGGTTTGCCATTTCCTTCTCCAGCTCATTTTTCACAGATGAGGTAACTGAAGCAAATAGGGTTAAGTGGCTTGCCCAGGGTCACTCAGGTTGTAAGTGTCTGAGATCAGGGCTTTTTGAACTCAGGATGATGAGTCTTCCTGACTCCAGGTCCAGCACTCTATCCACTATGCCACATAGCTGCCCTCCATTTGGACAGGAGACTTGAAAATCTGGAGAGGAGAAAGCGGTCAGTACCCTCAATTCTTTTTTTTTGCAGGGGAGGGTAGAGATGAGGTTTTTCTATCTTGTCCAAGCTGGAATTGCAGTGGCCACTCATGGGGCTGATCCCACTGTTGATGGGAATGGAAGCTTTGCCCCGCTCTATTTCTGGCCTGGGCTGGTTCACTCTTCCTTAGTCAGCCTGGTGGCCCTCTGCTGCCTGGGGAACTCACTATATTGCTACCAGACTTAGTTCAGTCACCCAGTTGGCTTTAGCAATGCTGCAGCTTAGAACTGTGGAACTCTTGAGAGCCACCAGGCTCAGACTCTCCCAATAACAGGGAAGACAGGCACATTGTACCATACCCAGGCAACCATCAGCTCTTGATGAATTCTGTGAGAGGACGGAGAGCACAGGGAAGTACAACTATTGTACTAAAGGGCCGTTACTCCCGGGATCATGGCCCTGGTGCTGGAAGGGACTTTAGAAGCCATCTAGTCTAACCCCCTCATTTTAAAAATAAAGACCCAGCAAGGTCCAATGATTTGCCTGAAGTCCCACAAATACAAAATGTCAGTGGTCAACCTTTAAACCATGGCCTCTGAGTCCAGAGCTGGGACTCTTTTTCCTTTTCTATGGCAGAAAGTGCTGAATGAACCTGGATGGCTCCATTCATACAAAGAGAAAGCTGTTCCCCACAGAGCACATCAAAGCAGCTCTGAAGGGCCAGGGCCTCACGTCTGGGCGAAGAAAAGGCAGACTCTGGGCCTATAGAACCTCCTTCCAGAATGAAGCAGGGTGACTCCTGTGTACTTGCCTATGAAGGGTAGGATGGTGGATATCTCTCAAACCGAGCTGAGTTTAGGCAGAAAGAATGAAGCAAATACCATAAGGGCAAAAGAGAAAGGACCATGTATTTTCCCCTCGGGAACTGGACAAAACCAGCAACTCAGTCCGATCAAAGATAAACCTGTAACCTGACTGCCACCAGCTCTCACTTCCATCTGGCCCGGGAGAGAGCTACAGATTGATGTGAGGGAGGAGGGCATTTCCATCCTCCGTCTAAGATGACCCTGTTTTCTGTCTCCCTGAAGCCTAAGCTTTAAGTACTTCCCATCACAGATCTATGACTAGATACCACATTATCTCCCTCCCCTGATGTTTCCTTCCTCATGGTTCTAGGGCCAAGACATGAGCACTGAGGCTCCCTCCCCTCCATAACCCAAATCCAGTACAGTCAGCTGAAGACTGAAGGTAGGCCAGAGCCTTGATGTGACATCACTGACCAGCTCTGGCAGGCTGATGGTGATAGGAGAGACAGGCCAGGATAGGGGGACAGATTTGGTGTTTGAGAGAGTTCTCTTAAGCTCCCCTCCCTAGCCTGAAGGAGATGCCAGTTCAGTAGAAGCAATGTGGTCCTCAGACTGAGGGCCAGAGCCAGCCACAGAATCCCAGTTACCACCACACCCCAGGGAGGCTTATGTTGATTTTTCTACTTGAGGTGGTGAGTCCAAGCCAAAGGGTGAGAGACATGAGAAAGACAATGTATAGAGGGATGTGACTCATCTCCAGGGGATAGCCAGAGGCCTGAGGCTAGAAAACCTTCCAAGGACAGC
>JAQQSW010002540.1:0-14931 GCA_028646575.1 Pseudocheirus occidentalis
ATTATGCATTTTGTAGTCTAGGGAACTGAGGTAAAGAGAAGACAAGTGACTTGCCCACGGTCATATAACTAATAGATGTCTGAGGCTACATTTGAATTCAGATCTTCCTGACTTCAGGCCCAGTTCTGTACTGTGTCACCAATTGCCTCTAAAAGAAGATAATTATTTGTCTTCTTTGCTGTATCAGTGATATGTGAAGTAATCATTCCATAATTGTTTCTCTTCCATGGAGTGGAAGGGTGGACTGGGGTAGGAGTGGGTGGAAATCTGACCAATTTAATGCTGTTAAAGAGTCAAAGAATTGTCAGTAGGATTGTGGAAAATTATTTAAAATGTCTATTTAAAACGATTATATTCAAGGACCAATGACTACATATAAACATGGATAGGAAGACTCCCTTTGAATATGACTTAAAATTCATTTTTGTATGCACACATGTATCTAAAACTTTAACAGTATATAAGCAACTGGTTGACATTTTAAGAAAATGTTGAAATTAGAATTTAATTTTAAACCTATGAAACTAAGATATGTTTTGAAAAATATGAACATGCCTATTGGATACAGGTTATGTTTAGTAAAGTTTGATTTGTCTTTCTCAAATGTACCTTTCTAAAAGCTAAAAAACAAACAGAAAACAAAAACATTAATCAGTAACCCATTTTTTAGGAGTCTTAATTTTTTCCCCCTAAGTCAGGAATCCAGGCATTCTTTAACATGTCAACATTTCTCCAGGATTTGCAAAAAGCATCAATACAACAAATGCATTTTTGAAACATGTTCAATCTTCGTGTGGAGATACTGATAATGGATAGTAGTTTTGATTCAGTCATAGATCAATATTGAAAGACCATATTTCTGTTTCTTATTCTAAAGTATATTGGTAAAATGAGATTTCTTTTTACAAGCCTTTGTAATCCATTGTGATCTCAAACAGACAAGAGAACAGTTGAGACAACTGCATTCAGCTACAAGAGAATGAAGATTACATCTCAGTGCTTAGCACAGTGTTCTGGACACAGCAGGCACCTCCTACATATTTTAATTTTCAAATTTGAATTCATTTGTGACTCCCCTAGCCAGCTGATTTTCATTAAAGATCTGACCCCTTCTTCTTTGTCTTATTTTCCACATCAGTGAAGGCAATAATTTGCCAATCATGAATTTATCCAGCATGGAGCAGACATGATGAAGTCACTCTGAGAGATAAAGAAGTGTCTGGATTACTTTATTCATTCATCAGCCCTTTTGTGACACTTAGAAATTAATTCTTCTCACTTATACACATTTCTTCTATTTCAAAAGCATTATACATACAACTTTCATTTTATATCTTCTAAAGTGTAAAGTACCCTTTCTAATGTTAAGACATCATATCATGTATAGCCATTGACTTATGTTGAAGTTGGTATGCTGTCCCATTGACCTTTGGATTGGTGGTATTCTCTTGCTGACCTAACAGACAATGACGCGTTGGCCACATCTGTAATGTTGCTCTTAAAGTGGTTGACAAGTATTTTCTTCTGAAAGACAAAGCAACATATCTTAATACAGGATGAAGACAATGAGTGTTCTCACTTATATTTCTAGAGATGGAAACTACCAATTTTGACACTGTAGGCAAGCTACTCTAGATGCATTTGGGGGTAAAAGCAAAAACATTTTCTCCAAAATCAACCTTTTATAGACCGAATCGCCTATGGGTGGAGAGTTTTCACTATAGACTTTCTGCTATTGTTCTTGAATATAATAATTGTAAATGAAAATATTTTAAATAATTTTCCTTAAGATATCAAGTAGCCACTGCTAATGAAGATAGCCAGGTGTTAGAGAGGAGGCAGTTTCCTATCAGTTATTCTTGCTAACTAGGTGCTGAAGTCAGCTGTTTTTATTCTATTTTTAGCACCTTCTAACTTAGGTGACTCTGGACAAAAGACACTGGTTACCTTACCTCTATTGGGCCTCTGTTCATTCCCTTTTGAACATTAGGAGTGATAACTAAAACAGTAGTGGTGGTGGTGATGACGCTAACATTTGTCTTTTAACTAATATTTCTCTGGTATTTATCTTTTTTTTGTATTTATCTTTTTGTATGTGTACAGGGTCCCTACAAATCTTTCTATAGGTTTAAGCTTTGATAGCAATAAAATCGCACTAAGACTTTTGGGCCACTTTAATAGCCTATTTCCGCCTCTCTAATTCATAAGTTTCTTGAGGGCATGGACTTTGTCTTATACTCTCTTTGTTTTCTAGCCCAATATAGCATTTTTGCTTATTGATCAATAAATGTTTGATGATCTAATCACCTTTGGAGGTAAAAAGGGAAGTAAGCAATTAATATTTACTTGCTCTAAGAACTTATAGGGGGAATCCTGTAAAAAAAAAAGCAGATGGGTAAACTAAGTTGTCCAGGGGTCAGTGTAGTCTATGACTTCATTTTCTGCCTGCAGTGGTTACTTTCAGTAAGCTGCTGCTTTGCAATGTTTTCTCTTACTCTTTCACCCAAGTTGAATTGAGCCGTTAAGTAGCAACAATACTGGAATCAGCATATTTTCCCCCTATCTTATTGCCCTCCCCTGCCACCTGATTTATTTGACAGTGGATGTGTTTTTACCATTATGATTCTGGTAAATAAATGAAATGACTTTAACTCTGGTGCTCAGCTGACAGTTCAGGAGACTTGCTGTTATGGGAGAAATATCTCCTCTCTGAGTTCACATGGTAGGTAACTGCTGCCAAATGTATGTTTAACAATGTAGAAATTATAGAGGTTAAAATCCTCTATTTTATTATGCTCATGCATAGGTTCAGGCCTCAGAGAAAACCTAAACCCCTATCAGCCCTCTTCAGAGTTAAAATTATGTCAGAATGACAGAGAAATAATTCATTTACATATTGTAATCTTGTACATTCTACTTAGTCATAAAAATTAAGGTCAAACCATAATGTCATACTTCCTTCAGTGTCATAAAATTTGAGCAAATTTGGTTAAACAGATTAATAGTCTCATTTA
Organism: Pseudocheirus occidentalis; assembly: GCA_028646575.1. Classification (NCBI taxonomy): domain Eukaryota; kingdom Metazoa; phylum Chordata; class Mammalia; order Diprotodontia; family Pseudocheiridae; genus Pseudocheirus; species Pseudocheirus occidentalis. The sequence continues at coordinate 3,015 of JAQQSW010002540.1, forward strand.
TGCTCTGAGGAAATATACCTCATCAAACAAAGTCTATAGGTAAACTAAGTCAGGTTACAGATTAAACTAGGTTTAGTGGTTTCACAAATAGGCTGATTGAAGAGGAAGATTTACATACTCAGATGATCATGGATTAGGACATTCCTTCCAACAATACAGATGGTGGTCCATTCATGCCTGCCAATCCCGTGCATTGTTCATGCATGTCCTCCCATTAGTCCCCCACATGAGGACCAGCCTGTGGGCTAGAGGACCTCTTTCCTTACTTCTGACATCAAGAGGTACCACAGGTGTACTCTGCTTAAGCATCTGCCATCCCTGTTTCTTGATACCTGACTAGAGCCTCTTATCATCTGATCATACAATTCCTTGATACTGTCTTTTACTACTGCTCCAGCATTCTGTTAGTTATATGTTGTAGTCTACTTATACCTACCATGTTTCTCTTGCTCTCTGTGGGATACTCATTGCTAGTTCTTTGGAGGTATTTGTATTCCATGTGTCACTGTCAAATAACAACACTGAAGGATGGTAGTACCTATTGAAAAGATGGGCCTTTGCTTTATAAGAAACTTGGGGTGGATAAAGTTGCTTAGCAATTTCACAAAAGTAATTTAGCTCACCATCCTCCTCCTGGTCAACTCTGAGCCTAAACTGTTGTCAGTCTGTACTGTCTGACCCAGATTTGTGTGTGTGTGTGTGTGTGTGTGTGTGTGTGTGTGTGTGTGTATGCATGCATGCCGATGGACAAGCTTATAAAATATTCATCCAAAATGCACATTGGATTCTGAGCATTAGACATTCTTTATCTACTTTGTCTTTCTTGTGTAAATAAATGGATAGACTATATATTTTTTTGTGATTACTGAGCTCTTCCAGAAGGCTCTGTGGTTTCCTCAGACTTTTCTACAATGTCATCTTCAAATGGGAGTGTCTAGAAAACCTCACCATCCAAAGGGAACCTCTCTTGGAACAGGAGTTTGTGTTGGATCTATTTCACCTTAGGGCCAGCACATAGTAAGGTCTATACTCTATATAAATTTTATTATCATCATCATCTCAGGGGTAAGTACCTTTGGTGAGCATACATCTTCATATCTTATGCCTTATCTGGTATTTATTTTCAAGGGTTGTTGAAGAGGGCTATTCCTATTATTATTATCTTCCAAGGATTCTAGAATGATTTTGATATGTAGGTGAGACACAGTTTTTTTTTAAAAAAATAGTAAAAGCCTGGAAGACAGTGTTTCATTTTACCCAACTGAATGTTTTTCCTTACACAACAAGTAATAAATACAATGGGATCTTATATTTGCTACCCAGTTAATTGTGAAGTCATAAAAATGTGGTCCATTGTTGAATATTGATTATAAAAATCTGATTGTTTCCTACTAATACTCTTGTCAAAGATGCCTTCAGTTTATTTATAAATAACCCATGAAGATTTTTATAAGGTTTAGAGAGTAAACACATCAGTAGTTATTGATCTCCCACTTGTCTTTTTTCAATATCAATAAGATATGGAAATGTTTCAGAACTTTAGCATTTTCCTTGTATATCAGTTATTCTATGCCATCTGTGCTGGTGTCCCCTCCAGCACAAAACTCTATATAGACTTGGTCTAATCTGACTTTTTTCTAACTTTATTCCTATTAGTGCCATTTCTGACTTCTCTGTAAGTTCATCCAAGGCTGCTATGTTATATCCAAGTGTTGTGGTTCCACTGTCCTTTATAGAGAAGAGCTTATTATAATGATACTGGCAAATCTTAACTAATTTTCTTTTGCTTCTGTTTGTAATCTAATGAAGTAGTTCATTGCAACTATCTTTGTGAAATAAGTGAGATATTTGTCAGCTAAGGTATTTTCTATTTCCTTGTTATGGTAATTGATTTACATTGATTAAACTTTTAGATAAAGTTATTATAGTCAGTGTCAATGTCACTTCTGCTGTCCATTTCCGCTTTTGAAAATTTTGAGTAATCTGAGTAGTTCAGGGTTAAATTGTTTCAGTTGTACATCAGAGCTTTGTTACTAATGACAACGACTGTGTCTTTCTCTCTTTATTCTTCCTAATTAATTTCGATCTTAGTACTGATGAGTTAATGGTCTCAGTTTACACAGAAAATTGATGCCTTTCACATTAATATCAATTCTTTTCCTGTCAGTAAAAATATAATCTCCTTTATTCTATATGGTGTTATTTAGTGCTTGCCATAAATCAGCTGCCTACCAATTTTTTCTTAAGAAAGAATTCATAATTTAGAGGTGTCAATGTCTAATGTCGACTTGTCTTTGGCCTCTCTCATTCCTTTGTTCTGAGCCATGCTCAAAAATATCAGAATCAACCAGCAAGCATGTATTAAGTGCCTACTGAGCACTGTGCTTGGTGCTGGCCATACAAAGAAAAGAATCAAGTTTTTCCTTTACTTAAGGGGCTTTTGAATTCTTGGAGAAGACAGCATATACTTAAATAAGTATACACACACACACACACACACACACACACACACACACGGTGATTGTGAGGGAGGGAGGGCACTACCTTCTGGAGAATCTTGCAGGCATGCAAAGGTGTTGTCTGAATTAAGTTTGAAGGCAACTCATTTTATCTAGAGTTTACTTTCTTTGGACAAGATCAGATAAAAAAAGGTTAGTAGTTTAGACTTAATTTTACCACAAAATCTATTTCTACAGACACCTGGAACTTTGAATCATGTGACTAAAAAAGTATTATTTACCTCAGGAGACAAGATTAGAAGAAAGTCATTTCCTGCGAAGGGAACAGAATTTATCCCAGATGTGGGATATTTCTTATAGTACAGCAGTTATGTGGCTCCTTCTGAATCCAAAGTTCGACATATCATAGATGCAGTATATTTCAGAACTAATGTGGATATAGCTCCTGCTTGAATGGCTAGAATTATTTTTAGAAAGTATTGTTCATAATAATCAGTGAGAAAACCTTGTATACAATATACAAGGAAGCTTACCTTCTGAACAGTAATGTTTGGCTATGGCAGAAAAGCCACTGATTTAAACACAAGAAGACTGAGAGAGTGCTTTTTATATTTAAATATGTGTATTTACATACATAAATATCCAAATATGGAGAAACAAATGTTAATATATTATGGTGGTATTGAAATGCTCACACACAAGCTAATATTTATGAGATCTTTGGAGTCACGTATATTTTAATGATTTTATCCAGATCTTTACCCCTATTTTGACCTCATAATTAAATATTGAGGGCACATCAAAAGACACTGCTAGTCAGATGGAGTCAGTTTCTGGTGTTTAATATTTCAGGGGGTCTTAAATCACCATCTATCCTGTGGCATATGTAATCTGTCTTGTGCTCTGAGAGGCTTCCATTTTTTAAAATGACATGTCTATTTCTCAAAGAGAGGAAATGTAACTTTTCGATTACTGGAAAGTTAATTTGAAAACTATTGGAACTGTATCTGGATTATTGGGCCATAATATTTAATGTCCTACCCCTGACACCTACTGGCTATATGACTTTGGGTAAGTCACTTAACTTCTCCATCCTCTTAACAATTCTCTTAAGATAGTAAATTACAGAGAGTGGTAAAGGGAGTTTCCTCAACTAGGAATTTTATGTATCATTGAAATAAATTTTTGATCCAGCTGTTATTCTGTTTATAATATTTATTTCACATACAACGGATAGCTGGTAGTATAGTTAGTATTTCCATATTGAAAACAGAAAAATCATCTCTTTGGCTACCACAAAATGAGATGCATTATATGATTGTGTAAAAAAAGAGCAATTTAGTGACATTTTTCCAATTGTCCTGTAGTTTCAGTTTATGACTTGGTCCTGACTCCATCCATTATACTTTGCTAGCTCTGATAAAATGAGTTCATGTCCTAAGTCTGACATTTATGTGCTCTGTGATCTTTGACAAGCCACTTAATCTGTTGGTGCCCTAGGTGTCTACCTTGCTAAACCTTCATGGATTAAGGATGAGTTATAGAGTAGTTGCTATTTGGCCTTAACAGAGTTTTTACATTGGGAACCTTTAGTCTATACCATGAGGGTTGAGATGACAGACAGACTTCAAAACAATTCTCAGAGTCCGAAAGGCTATGGGACTGTAGTACAAACTCTGGCAGATGCTATTAAGCTGGAAAAGACCCTGAATTTCTGTCATCCAGGGGCTGACCTCTGGAAGTATAGAGACTTACTCCACAAGAAAGGCTGTGAAGAGCCTTTGATTTCCATCAGTGGAGGAGGTACTCAAGATAATGATAAAACTGATGCTTAAGGTGTTGAAGGAGAACATTGGTAGGTGGAATCTGCCCAATTCCAAAGGCCTTTTGAGGTGTCATTTTTTCAGCATACATACATGTATTTGAGGGTAATTTTTCCCATTCTTCTTGAGTTTGGATGAATTCAGAGTTTTGGGAGTTTTCTAAAGACATTTCCCCACTCACAGAAACCTAGTCTATGCCAACCCAGTGATTCCCTGGGCCTATCTTAGAGAGCAGAAAGATCTGGGTTTGTTGTTGTTATTGTTGTTTTTAGAGTGACAGACCTAAAACTGTCATCTAGCCAAGGTGATTAGATTCGTTGTCATTGTCCAGCATAGCCTTGGATTGTTGGTCTAGCATGAGCTTGTTATACTTTATGTGCACAAGGCTAATTTTATGGGTATTTTTGTAGTCCTTGAGGGAAAATGAATTAACACACCAGTTCAGCAGCAGATGGATCCCAGTCATTAAACTAAATTATTGGTGACCTCCTTGCTCCTTTTATGAGGGTTCATGTGTTTAAACACACACACATGTAAACATTGCATGTGAATGCTTCATCTATTAATAGATTTCTTTTATCAAGAGGCACCCAAAACTTTTGCTGGCATAAATTTGGTTATCTCAGCCTCTCCTTATAGAAATGGGATGAATCTTGCGTAGCATAGATTTTAATTGGATTAAAAATGGAGCATAGGACTGTAACTCCTTTTCATATACATGTACAATCCCATTTTTGTCTTTCTTTTTTGATTGAGGGAAGGAGTTTAGTGGCAACACCATGCTTTGCACACAGAAAATAACTCAATTTGTATCTTCAAATTAATTCATATGGAAGATTCTGTAGCAAAATCCAGGAGTAAGTTATCTCTTAGACAATTTTAGGAATCTTAACCACTGACCCAGATACTTTCATTATGGGAAATGTTGGCTGATTACATATTTTACCTTTTATGGACTTTTCTCCTCTGAATCTCAAAGGAGCATTTTTTGTACCCACTGTACATTGAATCATCTAGGGAACTTAGACTTGCGTCTTGCCATTTTATCCGCTCCACCCAGCTAGTGTCCTAATTTTCAAATCAGTGACATACTCTTCATTGTGGTTCATTGTGCCCTTGTGAAATCAAGGCAAGGTGATATTGTGGACAAAGAAGAAATACATTTAGAACTAGAGGGACATGAGTGTGAATGCCAGTGTGGCTGCTTGATAGCATTATGACCTTGGGTAAGTGATTTAACCTTTTCTGGCCCGTCTTTGCCCATCTATAAAATAAGAGGATTGAATTACAGCAGGACTTCTGAATGGTAAAACCTGTGAACCCTTTCTTAGAATAATGGTGGTTGCCAAAAAAATTCATAATTGAAAGATATCAATTTTGACTGGAGTTTATTGAAAATAAAACTGTAATTTTTTCCGTCCAAGTTGGACTCCCCTGTATTCTATTCACAGATCTCAAATTAAGAACTCTTGTGCTAAAGCTGTTAAGCCTATGAATGTTTCTCTTTGCTGCTCACTCCTTGGACTATATATCCCTAATGGTAGAGAATCTCAGGTCATCTTTATTTAAAAAAAGCCCCTTTTACTAGTAATTCTTTTGATACTGAGTTTTGCAATTCACCCCCTTTATATAACCACTAGGAAATGAGAAAATGAAATGAGCATGGTGATTATTAATTATTTAGTAGAGGTGCTAATTAATTAGCTCCTCTAAAAGGGAGGAAATAGAGAGGTATGTTATATGACTGTTAGCTTATACTCTGTAGCAGTTATCAATTACAACACACTTTCAGCTGTTCACATTTTACAGATGCTGGGACTCATCTGCTACTAAGTGAGGCTAGGTCTTCTGATACAAAATCTAGTCTTTTTTCCATTTATTCATTAAACATCTATAATATGCAGATCATTCTGCTGGGCACTGGAGATTCAAAGACAAAAACAAAACAGACTTTACCTTTATGAAATTTCCATTCTATTAGAAGTAATCATGAGACCTTTCATTTTAAAGGGGTCCGATTATGAACTCTGACTTCTTAGTTAATTACAGTATCTCTTTGGAAGTTTGCACTTCTACTTCTAAGATGACAAGTGAGGTTAACTTGGAAGCATCCCCAGAAATATAAATTTCTGCTTGTTCAGTCACTGGGTCTTAAACACATATGCCCCACTGGCCTAATTCACGATTCCTTTGAGCTCAGCTTCAAGGGCTGGTTTTCAGGATTGATTGACACTTACTATCCTGGAGGCTGCCAATTATTCCCTGTGTGAGATGGGAACAATAAGAACCATCTGCCGGAACAGTGTTGTCTTTTTGGCTGAGGTTGTTAGTGCAAGGGTCCAGAGATAATTATGATTTGCTGTCACAAAGACTAAAAGATGTGAATGGATTTTATCCAGCCACCAAGAAATCACCATCAGATAAAGTGTAAAAAGGTTGAAAAGATTGTCAATTTTAATTATTACAGAGCAGGTTTTTGCAACCCTGACACCCTTTGTATAGAGCTAGTGTCTGCTAAAGATTTCCACCTGTCTTTCATAGTTTTTAATGTGGTTTGCCACTGGGAGTAGTCAGACAACAAATGGATTCCCTATCTATCTATCTATCTGTCTGTCTGTCTGTCTGTCTATCTACCTATCTACTGCTGATTGGCTTTACATCTACACACATAGACACACAGCAGAATTATAATTTATCAGTTCTCTTCAGTGGTAATAATAATCTTTATTTGTAATATGCATAGAATGGGCTAGATGGCTTTTGATCTCTGATCCTATATTTTATGAACAAAACCATGTGAGAGGAAGAAGTACATGTTACACCCAGAATCTTATGTGTTACTAGAATTGTCCTAAGATACTTTTAGTGAAGTTACAGGAATGGATCTTTCCTACCATTTTCAATTTTGAAAAGACATTTTGAAAAGACATTTTTATTTAATTGTGCAATGCTCCTGTGCATGCATAAAACATACGTGTATCTACATAATATACATATGGCTAAAAGAACCATAGCAGGATAATGACAGCCATTTCTGAGATCCTTTGATGAAAAATGAAATACTAATTTATCTTTGGATATTGCTTTACAATTTCCAATTTCCAAGGTCTCTCCTATTTTCTTCATCTCATTTCCACTAAGATGTGTGTTGGGCTATTTTACTTAATTGTCATTCACTAGAACCACATGTGTGATGTCATTAAGGTTGTCATTATTTTTCCTGTTTTATAAACGAGGAAACTGAGGCATGTAGAAAGAAGTTAAGTGAATTTCCCATGGCCACTCAGCCAGTAAACTTTAGTGCTGGTATTTCAGCTTAGGGTTGTGGATTCCAGGATTAGCCCTTTCTCTACTCCATAATTCTACCTCTTCCTACCAAAAGAAGGCCAAAACCAAAACATTGTAAGTAATTTTATAGTTATTCAGTCCTGCAGAAGTATACAAGAAAGATCTTATGAGTGTGCAGCTCCATTATATAGTTGTTCCAAGGCCTCTCCTATTTTCTTCATCTCATTGCCACTAAGGTATGTGTTGGGCTATTTTTCTTAATCATGGCTTTGAGTGATGTGGCTGTGGGGATTCTTCCTCATCTTGTGGAGCCTCTGAGGCTGGTAGGCCAGGTGTCAATAAACACATGTGCCAGACCAAGAGATGGTGAAAAAGCCAAAGAAGTTCCAAATAAGTGTAGTTGGGTATAAGGTGGGATGTCTGTGTTGTCAGTCTCGTTCCCCTTCTTAAAGAGAGGAATTTTAGACTCCATTTTTTCAAATCAGAGGGACATAGGACTAATGAATAACAATGCTAATTGGATCTTGCAAGATAATGAGATTTCCCAAAGATGAATTTAATGGGGTCATGATTTGGATTGTTATTCCTTGTATTTTTGCCTACAGAACGTAGCAAATTTGACTGACACCTGGTAGATACTTAATAAATACTTGCTGATGGAATAATTTGTTTAAATCCTGACTGCCATGTACCACCTGTGAGGTGGACTGGGGCATCTCACAACCTCTCTGTGCCTATTTTCCACTTGTAGAAAGAGAGGATTACGGCCTCAGTCACTTGACACACTAACTAGCCGTGTGACTTTGGGCAAGTCACTTAACCCCAACTGCCCTACAAAAAAAAAAGAGAGGATTAGAATAGATGGTCTATAAGATCTTTGCTATTTCTGTCTCTAGGATTTTATGATATGATCACAAAAGACTTACATCTTCAAAGTTCTATTCAATTCCTATCCTAGGAATTGAATGTGTCTTGTGGGACCCTGTCTTCAAAACAATGGGGCCACCACTTGTGACTTGAAACCAGGAGAGTACCTGCTTTGATTGTGCAGTAGGGGCATTTAAGGGGAGAAGGAAACCTTGATCTCACTGACTTAGTTGGCCGGAGTTATGTTTGTAGCAACGCACAAAGATGCATTATTATATTAGGTTCTATAGTTCTGTTAATATTGCTATATCCTGTATGTTCCATGTTTGTAAGATTCCTTATGGACTAGACTTAGAATCTGATGACCACATCTAATATTGTTCCTTCGAAGAAAAACAATTCCATGTTTCAAAAATCCACCGTAAGAAGTCTGACTGTGTCATTCCTATCCCATTCAGTAAGCTCCAGTGGCTCCCTCTTAACATTCACGATCAAATAGAAAACCCTCCATTTAGCACTCAGAGCCCTTCACAATCTGTTTCCTGCCTTCCTGCACTTTATTCCCCTCCACTAAGATCCAGTGGCACTGGTCTCTAGGGTTCCATGCACAAGATGCTTCGTCTCCTGACTTGGGGCATTTTGTTTATATAGTTGTTTACATGTCATTGTCACCATTGTTCCATGTTCCATGGTATATCAGCTCATTTAGGACAAGAATTGTTTTCACCCTTCTTCATGTCTCTAGCAAATAGCACAGTTCCTGGCATATGGTTGTCTAATAAATGGTTGCTGATGTGATTTGCTTCTTTCTTCACATCTCACCTAGCCACAAGAAATGCCTGAAATGGCAAGGTTATTGGTTCTTTACATTCCAGAGATCTGTCAGATTCCTTTGCATCATCACAAACATGATGCTGTATTTTCATAGTGCACATCTTGGTTTGGTAGAAATTTTCAACTATAAATGTCAAAAGTAACCTGTCAGGGATCAGTGCATGGCTAGCACTGTCTGTAGGCCTGTATTTAGGGATTATATTGCTTCAAGGTGTATTTTTCTGTAGATGACAAACATAAAACAGGATCCCATTGGCATTTCCTTCCTGGAACCCTAATGATCACATGCCCCAAATTGGCTTGATTGTTTGATACACATTTGTTTCTGCTGAATTAACAGATTTTAAAAAGTGATTTGGAGGTTATTTTTTTTTAAATCTGCCATGTATTTTCCATTTACAGTACTGAGTCTCATTTGGAAAGATCCTGACCTAATTCTTGGTAAAAAAAAAAATTTTTATGTCAGCAAAGTTTGCCTTTTGTACCTTTTCCCCAGGCTCTCTGGCCGCAATCCTCTAACTTGTTGAATCAGATATCCAGATATGCAGGATATCCCTGGTTCTTTTTTTAATTGATGACATTCGTAATCCTAAAAAAAATAAAAATCTATCCAGGGTTTATATACTAGATAACTGTGTTAAGTTACCTAGTATACCAATGTATCTACAATTCTAATTTGTGGTAATGGGTATTGATATGTTGCCCCTCTGAGGTAGCATTGATCTCTCAGGTATTTTGATGGAAGGTATCTCCATCATGTTCGCTTAGAAAGTACCCATAGCGTTTCTAGTTAGGGTCTGCTTGCTCTGGATCCTTCAGAGATTCTTTGTAAGGAAAAACTTAGGCCTTACACACTGAGATGCAGCAAGCTGCTTCTAGCTCCTAGAAAGGCTAGGATACTGTAGTTCTGTGGCCTGGGTCAGGGTGGAAAACTCTTCCCCCACTGATGGAAAAACATGGTCCTGTGGGTTACTACCCACCAGAGGTGCTGAGCTGCTCTATAATACGTGCAATTTGGCTTATCACAAAATACATATTTAGGTACCATGGAGTAGATAATTTCTGTTGTTAATAAAAAGTCACATGGCTAGAAAAAATTAAAGAAGTGACTATCAGTGAAACTTTAAAAAACTTATAGAAAGTTGAAGAGATTTTAGATGGGAATAAGGACAAGCTGGTTGTGTTGTTACATAATAGAGATTCTTGGTTTTGTATATAATCCTCTTTTATTTATTCTTGGCATTTAGAAAAATTAATGTTGATGTTTTTCATGTTTATAATAAAGACAGTTTGGGGAAAATTAAAATGTATCCCTTATTGTGTCCCAGAGTTGTCATACTATATAGAGGGTGCTGGCTACCTGGTCTGTGCCTAGCTCTGTTTTGACCCACCGTTGGTCACATAGCTGATGCAACCACAACCATGGTAGCAGAACTGAGACTACAAAAGTCAGGTGTCCTCTCTCCCAGCCTAGTGTTCTCTCCCATCCCATTGTGCCTACAATGGATGTTAGATAGATAGCTGTGGTAATGGCACAATTTCATATTTGTTGCCTTAACTGTTTTTTTAATCCAGGCACCAGTGTGATGAATGCTGGAATGAGGTGATATAGTGGGAATGGAGAAAGGATCAGTGTGGGAGATTTTTCAATGGAAGAAATGAAACCATTTGATTGAATAGATATGAGATGTGACTGAGGGGAGAATATCTGTGGTTCTCAGTCTTGGTAATTTGGAGAATAGAAGAAAGGGATGAATGGAAATACAGGCTTTAAAGGGTTTTGATTTGAAGGGGGAAAGGTTTATAAAATCATAGACCTAGAGCTTAAAGGTACCTCAGGATCCATTCCCTCATTTTTCAGATGAGGAAACAAATTCATAGAGGTCCTATAATTTGCCGAGGATTATACAAGTAGTAAATGATAGAACTGGAATTCAAATTTGACTCCAAAAACTGAAAGAAAGCCTTTCCAGTAAATGATGCTGTCTTCTTAAGGTGAGTTTTAGACAAGTTGAATTTGGAGGAGAACTATTAAAGAAATATGTCCTACAGGTAGCAATTGGAGATCTGGAACTAGAAACATGGTGAGGGGTCAAAGGTAAAGATATATAATTATGAGTATAGAGGTGGTCATTAAGCTATGAGACAATATGAGGGAATTGAGGCCTAAACCTTGGGGACCATCCACAATTAGGAAATAAGAGGAGGAAGGTAGATTAGATAAAATAAATAAATAAACAATAAATAAAAATAAATAATAAGAGATGGCAGCATACTTTGGAGCTGCCAAGGGCATAGAAAGGTTTGATAATGCGTTATAGCTGGTGCCGAATACATCACAAAACTGAGAGGATAGGGAAAAAGCAAAGACCGTTCAACTCGGCAAACATTAAACCTTTAAGAATTCTAATAGTATAGTTGGGAAGTGAAGAAGTCACAATCTAGGCAAAGATGTGAGGAGGTAATAAATATTAAGGAAATGGAGGCAAAGGATAGATAGTGAGGGAAAGGAAGGAAAAGGAATGGTGTCAAGTAGTGGACATTTTTGAGCTAAGGAAAGATGGGCAGTGGAGAGAGGCAGTAGAGAGAATTACAGATCCATTTATGACACTGTGGTCTCAAATATGTAGTTATAATACATAGTAT
>JAQQSW010002541.1:0-14930 GCA_028646575.1 Pseudocheirus occidentalis
AAAAAAAAAAAAAGAAAGTTACATAGCAGTCTCTAAGTACCAATGATGTGTCTATTAACAACTTTTCAAACTTCCATTCTTCCTGAAATCCTAGAATAAATGTTTTCTTTTCTCCTTTCTTGTTCTATTTCCTTACCTTTTCCCATCCTCTCAAAGTTTAGTTTTGTTTATTTTAGTTTTATTTGGTTTTAGTTTTTAATTTATTTATCTTGAAAGATTTCAAGTTTCACTGTCTTAGTCCTGTCATCAGGAATTCATCAAATGTTTACATTTAAGTCTAGATGACAGAGCCCCCAATGTACTTTAAACCACAGATGAAGATATTCAGATGGCTGGGGATAGCTATGGAATTGAAGAATGAACCTTCTTTAGAAAAACTCTTTTCAAAGGGAATGATCTGTCATCATGGGACAGAATTACCATTGGACCATCAGATTTCTTGACACAGAATCTCCTATCTAATTATATTAGAGTGTGTCTCAAGCTAATCATTCATCTAGATAGTCAATAGCATCTGTCCATCATACATCACTGATATGCACAGCTAGCACTGGAGTTCACTACCTCTCATTGGGTCACTGAAGGAAATCATTTCAAGGACTGAAGATTTTCACTCAAACTTTCATTCATCCAAAAAAAACATTTATTAATCACCTATGTTATTAGAGCTAGTACTGTGACAAGTACTGCAAAGGGAATGTACTTGTGGAAGTAGGGAGTTCAAAGAATGAAGAAAAACATATGCAACGGCACGGGGATGGTAGAACACAAAAGCATATTTTGGGGGGGGACATAAATTAATCCAGTCCGTATGTGACATAAAGTGTGTACAGGGGAACCACCTTTTATCAACTCAAGAAGGCTGACTGCTAAATTCTGGGTGTGAGCACTTACACTTTGGAAACCAGCAATTGCTACAAATAAGAGCTTGATTTATTGTTTTGTTGACTCTAGATGTAACAAAGTAGTGAAGAAAAAAATGTTAATAATGTAGATTAAACTTTAAAGTGCATCTAGTGGATTTTGAAGAGCCAATCAAAGAATCAATAAACATCTTAGTGCCTTCTAACTGCCAAGCACTGACTTATGTTCTGGGAAGACAAAAAGAATCCAGATAGCCCTTCCCTCAAGGAGCTTACAGTCTAATGGAGGGATAGGATACAAACAAATAAATACAAAGCAAGCTATATGTGGGACAAACAGGAAATAATTAACAGAGGGAAAGCACTGGAATTAAGAGGTATTGGTAAAGGCTTTCTGTAGAAGATGGGATTTTATTTGGGATTTAAAGGAAGGCAGAGAGGTCAGAGCAGATGAGAGGAAGCATTCCAGGCCTGAGGGACAGCCAGAGAAAATGACCAGAGCCAAGAGATACAGTGACTTGTTCATGGAAGAGTCAGTTGTTAAATATTTACCAGTCATACCACTCGTGGAGGGGAATGACACAAGACTATAATAGTAATGTGGCACTAATTCTGGAGGGTCTTGAACATCACCAAAGGTTTTATTCAGTAAGCAATAAGGAGTCACAGAAAAATTTTGAGCAGATCTATGGATAACAAAAGTTTTATAAAAAGGTTATTTGAGGGGAAAAAATCAGGGAAATTGGAAGACCTATTAGATTTGGGGGTGATTTTTTGTCTTTTGTTTGGAGGGGGAAGGCAGGGCAATTGGGGTTAAGTGACTTGTCCAAGGTCACACGGATAGTACATGTTAAGTGTCTAAGGTGGGGTTTGAACTCAGGTCCTCCTGACTCCAGGGCCAGTGCTCTATTCACTGCACCATTCAGCTGCCCCAAGAAGGTTTTTATAGTAAGAGGATGTTGATGAGGGTCTATACTAGTTTGGACTCAATGTGAATAGAAAGGGGAAGAATCCTGGAGATGGTGACAGTTCCTATTGAAAAAGGTTAACATGAGAGCTTTAACCCAGGAAAGTCTTTTTTTAAAACAATGTGAAAGGATAATATCCACTACAGCTTCAGAACTTAGAAAAATATGAATGTGAATGCAGGACAAATTCTTTTAGATCTAGACCAAAGACAGAATTGCACAAATAAGCTCTTCAGCAAAGTTTCAAACCAGCAAACAATTCTGGAAGAATAAAAAGCAATACCCAAAAATATAAAATAGCTGGATAGTTCCCCAAAGCTCTTGAACTTCAGCAGTTCAAATCCACCCTGACCTTCCTTTCATCCATGAGTTCTGAATTGTACAGGGTGTTCTAGTATGCATTCTTTTGAACTTTTAATATTGTGAGCTACCCAAGGACATGTCCAGCACCTCTTTTGTTCTTAATGGGAAAGACTCTTAATCATTTCCTATTAGGAGAGCAAGACAACCATGCTAACATTAATGGAGATTTTACTGGACTGTTGGAAGAAGGTAGAACATTTTTAGGTAGAAGCTGATGACAGGGAAGCTCTAGGGATTTGGGAGTATACTTAAGGAGGTGTCATTGAAGCAAAGAGAAAGAGTCAGAATAACAGGGTTTTTTTCCTGCTGCTGCTTTCTTTTCTGGTCTCAGTAAAGAGTGTGGTGAAGCCTAGGAAAACAACGGTTTTAGAAAAACCCTTCTGGTCATAAAACCTATGAAATGACAAGGTTTAGATGCAGAATGTGATGCCTCCCTTTAAAGAGCTGTCACAAAGAAAGAGAATTAGAATTATTCTGCATCTTCACCCCAACCCCGGTAGAACATCACAACTCAATGCACAATAAATGTAAAGGAAGCAGAACAGGCCTTTGAGAGGCCTCCAAGGAAATGGTGATTCATGGTTTGGGCTTTGGTGGGGGCAGAGGTGATGAAAACTTCCCAGGCTACTTGAAGCATGGCCTCAACTAGATGTTTATACTGAGGACCCCTGAGCAGAGTTCTACCTTTTCTGTGTTTCTTCTTTCCTAACCTTAGGTGAATTAGTATCTCAAGGATACTTTTGAATTTAAAAGATATGCAATGGTTTCTAGTCAATGAGTGTGAGAAAAGGGAGTTCCTTCTCACTAGAGGCTAAGTTCCCCAGAATTAAATCTGGGCAAGCCACATGCTTGGGTTATGACAGGGAGAGACAGGACCCTAGCCCCTGTGGGTTCAGCAATAAGAAAGAATTTATCATTTAGAGTCATCTAAAACTGGGACAGATTATCTTATGAAGGCTGAGGTCTCTGACTCAAGCTAGCACAATGTTGTACAGAGTGTATACATCTGAAGTATTTAGCAAATGTTTCTTGATTTTAATGTTGTAGTAGTGGTGTATGCATTGATTAGATGGTTTGATTAAATGATCTCTAAGTTCACTTCTAATTCTTAAGTTCCCTTGATCTCTCATTACTAGAACTAAGGTGACCCATATGTACTGATGATCCAATGCTGGATTTCTATACTCCTTTGAAAACTCAGCAGAAATCAATTGTGATGCATGAATAGAGGGGAATGTTACTATGCTGGAAAAAAAAACAATGAATTTGAAGAATACAGAGAAGCACAGTAAAACTTATATGAACTGATAAAAGTGAAATAAGCAGAAGAGAGTGGGGGAGGGGAGAGGGAAATCCACAGTGATTGTAACAAGGGCCAAATGATGAGGAAGGGGGGAGGGAATCAATAAGAACAAAAAGCTGAAAGTTATGTAATCATGTCCAAGCTTGACCCTGATGAAAAAAGGAGAAAATACATCTCCTTCCCTTCTTTTCAGAGGTGAGGGAGGTATGGATATAGAATATTGTATATACTGTCAGACTTGGCCAATGAATTGCTAATTAATTTATGAAATGAGGCAGACACATGTGGTTCTTTGAGTACTCACTGGGAAAGACCGCAATGACAGTGGAAAATAAGGTGGCAAGTACACTTTTAAAAGATACAGAGGGTGAAGGGGAAAATGGGCACAGAAAGTTCAGAGACAATCGGTGAAAGGTGTACAGAGGCAGATGGTGTGGAGATGGGGACGGAGGGGTGGAGGAAGGCAGGCAGTAATGGGAAAGAGGATGGGGAGGGGGAGTAGCACAGATAATCATCCATGAAACCATGGGCAAAAGTTGGGGGCAGTCAGTACCATGGACACAGAAGAAAACTGAAGAGTACTCAGGAGGAAAGAGTCTGAATCTCATTGTTATAGTTTTGGTGGGGAACATGCTTTCATCTGTGCCACCTTGGGGTTTATTCATTAATATATCCAAATCTTCTCAAAGCTGTTGGTAAAACTTTTAAAATTAACATATTTACATCCTCTCAAGGTAATCAGCATCATTTGGATTTCTGCTGGTCTTCTGGAACTTGTCAAGGATTTATAAATCATAGGACCAAAAGGTCCCAACAGCAAAGCCAAGATGGCATCCTTGGATTCAGCATATATTGCAGGATGTTGTTTTTTGTTGGTATATGGTATAATTTGTAAATTATGCTCCTTCCAGGGCGGTTAGGTGGCACAGTGAATACAGCACCAACCCTGGAGTCAGGAGGACCTGAGTTCAAATCCGGCCTCAGTCACTTAATTCTAAACTAGCCATGTGACCTTGGGCAAGTCACTTAACCCCAACTGCCCTGCCTTCCTCCCTAACAAAAAAAAATTACGCTCCTTTGACCATTGAGACAGTTTGTATGTGACTTCTAGATTCCCCTTTGCAATCTTACTTCAGGCTCTTGCTACTTTATACTGGCTTCTGACAAATCTACTATACTGACTAGAAGAGTGTAAAGGATGGACAAGATACAATTTTAACACAGCTGATGGATCAGTTTTATTGAACTCCTTCCCCTCCCCCTCCCTCCTTATTCCACGTTACTAGAGATGGCTCTCTGTTAGGGAAGCATTGAGAGAAATGTTTAGAAATGAAAACAGTAAAAGACAAAAAGCATCAATAAAAAATGTAAGTTTCCCAACAACAAAATGAAAAGATGCAGCACTATTAAAAATAAACAACCAGGGCGGCTAGCTAGGTGGCACAGTGAATAGAGCACCGGCGCTGGAGTCAGGAGGGCCTGAGTTCAAATCAGGCCTCAGACACTTGACACACTTACTAGGCGTGTGACTTTGGGCAAGTCACTTAACCCCAACTGCCTTCCAAAAAAGCAAAAAAATAAATAAAAATAAATAAACAAACAAACAGCCTAAGTTAAAAATAAAACAAAACAAAAAAACCTGAAAACATTGTGTGAAGAAAAGTAAATAGTTCAGATCCAAGTGTCCAATAGAAGACGACAATTTTCCAAGATGATGCTACAGGATGACTCTATCTTCCCCCAGGAAAACCTGTTAAACATCCACTATGGACTTCCCTAAACAAGTACGAAAGAAACTGTCACCGTACCTTCAGTATGTGTTTGTTGGATTCTCTGTCATCAGGTGAAACATACAAACGGATGAACACAGAGTTGCTGTATTGTCCACGAAACACCGCAAGGGTCTGAAGGAGACTGAACTTCCTTTCTGACCACACACCTTCTGGACCAATGTTGGATTCTAATACAGGCCATCGGAAAGGGGAGTGTCTCAATATGTGTAACAGTGGCTTAGCATCAGCTTTCTCTATTGCCTCTGAAAGGGAAAGAAGGCACAAAGAAACCAAGCCAGAGTTGTTGATTTGTTCCCTTAAGAGGAAAAGAACTAATTACTTGACTTTAATCCATTTACTACCAGGGCATCAGAGCCTAGAACCTCAAGCTTAGAGCTCAGAAGAGGTTTACCCAGGAAAATGCTCATTACTTCAGAAGAATAGGCTCTGACTTGTACTTAATGCAATCATAATTCATGTTATTTGTGCCAAGAGAGATGCCTGAGAAAATTGTCTCCCTTAAAAAAAATACCCCAATGTTTCAATTCTCCTAAGGATCTCTTCAATCTACGTATTCCCTCCAATAGTGTAGATTGGGCACCTGCCCATTCTGTGCAATTCACCCCTCTCTGTGTGCTCCAAAAGGTTTGCTACAATGGAGTAAGAGAACAAATGTAAATAGGGGACAACCCCTAAAAATAAAAGACTTTTTTTTTTCCCCTTCCTGAAATATTCAGGGCCATATAATGATCTTTACCAAAATAAAATACTGGATCACACCAGGAAACAGTATCATAGTCTAATAAGAAACAAACCTTACCAAAGGAATAAATTGTTCACTTTATATATTGTAAGTGCATATTAAATCTTTTTGAAGCTTAATTTTTAATTAATGACCATTTATTTTATTTTCTTCCAATCGCCTCCACCTCACCTCTAGATATTGAAAAAGAAAAAAAAAAGAGGGTGGCTAGGTGGTACAGTGAATATAGCATCTGCCCTAGAGTCAGGAGGACCTGAGGTCAAATCTGGCCTCAGACACTTAACACAAAACTAGCTGTGAGACCTTGGGCAAGTCACTTAACCCCAACTGCCCTACCTTCCCACCCAGCCCCAAAAAAAGCAAAAAAAAAAACAAAAAAAACAAATATACGTACACAAACAAAAATCGTTTTGTTATTGATATGCTCGATTATGCTGATAGTTTTCCTAATATTAAACCACCCTTGCATTCCTCATATAAATCCCACCTGCTTATAGTATATGATCATTGTTATATTACTGTAATCTCCTTGTTGGTATTTTATTTAAAATTTTTACATCAATACCAATTAGGAAAATTGGTCTATAGTTTTATTTCTCTGTCTTTACTCTTCCTGGCTTAGGCATCAGCACTATATTAGTGTCATAAAAGGAATCTGGTAGGACACATTCTTTGCCTATTTTTTCCAAATAGTTTATATACTAGTGGAATTAACTGTTCTTTAAAGGTTTGGTAGAATTCACTTGCAAATCTATCGGATCCTAAGGATTTATTCTTAGAAAGTTCATTTATGGCTTATTCAATTTCTTTTTCTAAGATAGAATTACTTAAGTATTATATTTCCTCTTCTGTTAATCCAAACAATTTGTATTTTTGTAAATATTCATACATTTCATGTAGATTGTTAGATGTATTGGTATATAATTGAGCAAAATAGCTCTTAATAATGTTTTAATTTTATCTTCATTGGTGGTGAATTCACTCTTTTCATTTTTTATACTGATAATTTACTTTTTTCCTTCTTTTTTAAAATCAAATTAACCAATGGTTTATCTATTTTATTAAGTTTTTTTTATATAAACCAGTTCCTTGTTTTATTTATTCATTCAAAGGTTTTCTTGCTTTCCATTTTATTAATCTTTCCTTTGATTTTCAGAATTTCCAATTTGGTGTTTAATTGGGGTTCTCAAATTTGTTTTTATTAGTTTTTTAGCTACATGTCCAATTCCTTGATCTGTCTTTCTCTATTTTATTGATGTAAGCAGTTAGAGATATAAACCTTCCTCTAACTACTGCTTTGGCTGCATCCCATAAATTTTAGTTTGTTGTCTCATTGTTGTCATTCTCTTTCATGGAATTATTTATTATTTCCATGATTTGTTTTTTGACCCACTCATTCTTTAGGATTAGATTATTTAGGTTCCAATTAATTTTTAACCTATGTTTCTACAGCCTTTTATTAATGTCATTTTTATTGTCATGCTTTTTAAAGATGCATTTAATAATTCTGCTTTTCTGTATTTGCTTGTGAGGTTTTTATGCCTTAATACACCATCAATTTTTGTAAAGGTGCCATGTACAGCTGAATAAAAAGTATAGTCCTTTCTCTTTTCTTTGAATTTTTTCATTATATCTAACTTTTCTATAAATTTATGAATTCCCTTACCTTATTTCTTGTTTATTTTATGGTTTAATTTATGTAGTTCTGAGAGGAGAAAGTTGGGATCCGGGAGGGGACTGGGGGGGGAGCAGTATAGTTTTACTATGCATTTCCTGCTGTAACTCATTTAAATATTCCTTTAAAATCTGGATACTAATGCCATTTGATGCATATGTATTTAGTATTGATATTACTTCATTGTCTATGGTACCTTTTAGCAAAATGTAGTTTCCCTGCTTATCTCTTTAATTATATCTGATTTTTGCATTTGCTTAATCTGAGATTGTGTTTGCTACTCCTGGTTTTTTTGGAGGTTTTTTCTTTGTTTTTACACTGGCTAACATGTAACAGATTCTGCTCCAGCCATTTACTTTTTACTCTATGTGTGTATATGTGTGTGTGTGTGTGTCTATTTCAAGTATGTTTCTTGTAAATAACATATCATTATATTCTGGTTTTTAATCCATTCTGCTATCCATTTCCATTTTATGGGTGAGTTCATCCATTAACATTCACCGTTATGATTACTGTGTATTTCCCTCCATTCCATTTTTTTCTCTGTTTATCCTTCTATCTTGTCTTTTTATCCTGTCCCTCCTCAAAAATCTGCTTTACTTCAGATAACTGCCTTTTTCCACTGTTTCTACCTACCCTTTTTTTAGTGCCTCCCCCAAACTCCCCTTCTCTTCCTATTTACCTGAAGGATAAGACAGATTTCTATACCCAATGGAGTGTGTATGTTATTCCTCCTTTGAGCCAATTCCAATGAGAGTAAGATTTAAGAATTGTCTACTGCCCCCCCATCTTCCCCTCCACTCTAAAAGGTTTTCCTTTCATGCCTCTTTTTTGTGGGATAATTTTCCCCATTCTACTTCTCCCTTCCCCCTTCTCCCAGTACACTCATCTCTCTCACTCATTAATTTTTTTTAATC
The DNA here is from genome assembly GCA_028646575.1 of Pseudocheirus occidentalis. Classification (NCBI taxonomy): domain Eukaryota; kingdom Metazoa; phylum Chordata; class Mammalia; order Diprotodontia; family Pseudocheiridae; genus Pseudocheirus; species Pseudocheirus occidentalis. Next base: position 8,625 of record JAQQSW010002541.1, read on the forward strand.
ATCCCATCATAGTCAACTCACACCCATGCCCTTTGTCTATACATATACTCCTTTTAACTGCCCCAATAATGAGAAATTTCTTAGAAGTTACAAGTATCATCATCCCATATACAAATGTAAATAGTTTAGCCTTACTGAATCCCTTATGCTTTCTTTTTCCTGTTTGTCTTTTTATGCTTCTCTTGAGTCTTTTATTTGAAAGTCAAATTTTCTATTCAGCTTTTCTTTCTTTCACTGAATATCCATTTTCCCCCTGAAGGATTATGCTCAGTTTTGCTGGGTAGGTGATTCTTGGTTGTTATCCTCACTCCTTTACACTCCATAATATCATAGTTTAAACTCTCTGATTCTTTAATGCAGAAACTATTAAATGTTATGTTATACCAACTGTGGCTACACAAAATTTAAATTGTTTCTTTCTGCTTGCGATATTTTCTCCTTGACCTGGGAGCTCTGGAATTTGGCTATGATATTCCTGGGAGTTTTCATTTGGGGATCTCTTTTAGAAGTTATTCAGCAGATTCTTTCAATTTCTATTTTATGCTCTGGTTCCAGGATATCAAGGCAATTTTTCCTGATAATGTATTGAAAGATGATGTGTAGGCTCTTCCTCTTTTTTTTATCATGGCTTTCAGGTAGTCCAATAACTTTTAAGTCATGTCTCTTGAATCTATTTTCCAGATGAGTTGTCTCACATTTTCTTCCATTTTTTTCTCTCTTTCGATTTTGTTTGCTTCTTGTGGTATCATGGAGACATTAGCTTCCATTTGCCCAATTCCAATCTTCAAGAAATCGTTTCTTTTCAGTGAGTTTTTTTAATCTCTTTTTCCATTTGGCCAATTCTTCTTTTTAAGGAGTTCTCTGTTGGTAGATTTTTGTGCTTCTTTTACTATTGGCCAAGTCTGTTTTTAAGCTGTTATTTACTTCAGGTAAAGTCTGTTTTTTAAGCTGTTATTTTCTTCAGCATTTTTTGTTTTACCAAGTTATTGACTCTCTTATCATAATTTTCTTGCATCACTTCCATTTCCTCTTCCAATTTTTCCTCCTTCTCTTGTATTTGATATTTAAAATCCTTTTTGAGGCTTTGCTTGTAGCTATTTTGATAGCGTTGTCTTTTTCAGTGTTTGTGATCTTGAGCTTCCCAATCACCACAGTAACTTTTTATGTTCAAGTTCTTGTTTGTTTGCTCATTTTTCAGCCTATTTCTTGACTTTTAATTTTATGTTAAAGTTGGGCTTTGCTCCTCTGTGGAGGAGACACTGTCCCAAGATTCAGGTTTTTTGTGCTGCTGTTTTTAGGGCTAGTTCTGAGACGTCTGTAAGTTTTGGTGCTCCCAAGGTGATATAATCTAAGGAGAGGTATGGTCACTGCTCTCCTGGCCTGTCCTCTGGTCTTTATCGAGGAAGAGACCTTGCTCTCCTACAGCCACAAGCACTAGTGCCCCTTTTCACATTAGAACTGAAACCAGAATCCCTGCTCTCTTGTGAAAAACTCCACAAGCATTGTTTCCTGACCTGGAATTGTGACCTGTGTCAAGGCAACAAGCACTACTCCTCCTCTTAACCCTAGGACTAGCATCCACAACTATGTTTGGGTAATGCAATAGGGTTCTGAACCCAGCACCAGCAGCAGGTTCCCTGTAATCCCTTTCTGAACAACTGTCTGACCCCCTTACAGTTTGTGGACTGATAGCCCCCAAAGATAGTGCTGTCACTAATACAACTGCCTCCAAGGTCTACTACTGGTATTACCAGGCATGGCCTGTAATGTGCTCAGGGCCTGACCACTACCTTGATGTGATAGACCTTTCCTGAAAACCTCCGAAGTTATCACCCTGACCTTATTGGTTCTTCCATGCCAGAATTCAATGTGAGGCATTATTTTAAAATTGTTTGGAGGGGAATTTGGGAGAGTTCAGGTGAGTTCCTGCCTCTACCATCTTTGCCCCACTCCTGCTGAATGTCTAATATCCTAATGTATTTCCAAAGAATACTTTAGTTCCCTTAGAATCTAGTTCCCATAATTCTAAATATTCTCCGCATCACCCTTACAACCTGATATTGGCTGTGGTAGATTCTTTCCAGATTTAATTTTTGGTAGTTTACAATAGGTTTAAACTTAAATGACACCTTTCAAGATGCATAGAATTCCAGAAATATGACTTGTCAATATTCAGTGAATTTTGAAACTAAACCAAGATACTTACTCTCATTCATGCAAGATGAATAAAGAATTTTGGCCTTCTGTATGGCTTCAGTGTCCCTTCTTCTGCTTATTGATTTTTCCAGAAGAGCTGTGAAGTATAAAAAAGAAGTATTAAGGGACCACCTGTAGATGGTATTATGTTGAATGCCACATAATTCAAGGTAACAGTGATGATTCCTGAAGTCTAAAAATTTAACACTGCAGAACAGACAATGAATACAAAGAAAGACAAAGATGGGGGTGGCAGAGGTAGAGGAAAAGAGAGAAAGAGAGATAAGGGGAAGACTCATTCATACACAGAGTATGCCCTAAGCATATTCTTCAGGGGGGAAAATCCTTTACTAGGCTTCTATTTCCAGGTTCAAAGTTAATGAAAATCGTGGGTCCCAGTTGAATCTCATTTTGAACTAGAATGTTTATGTCCTACACCAACAATAAAAGAATCAAGAATTCATTTGCTCAAATAAAATTTTAAAAATGAAAAGCAAAGTCCGACTTATGCCACTCTACCCACATTTTCCCACTTTAATACCATACCTAGTTCAATTATGGGATGAGAAATGACATGGTAGAAAAAGTGTTTGTATCTGCAGTCAGAAAGTCTGGGTTCACATCTTAGCTCTGCCAAGGATGATCCTTAATTCCCAAATCTGCAAGTCTTCTTTTATCCTAATCATTCTCTATCTATAGTATATGACATGTTTAATCATCTTCTTTTTCTGGATATCCTCTCCTCTGAGTTTTAGTGACACCGCTGTCTTCAGGCGAGCCTCTCCCTTGTTCTCAGTCACCTTTATTGTCTCACCATCCACATCGCATCCCCTGACTTTGAGTTTTCCCTAAAATTTCATCCTAAGTCCTCCACATTTCCTCTCAATGACTTTATCTACTCTCATAGATTAATTACCACTCTCTCTATGCCAATGACTTTCCATGTACCTGGCCTCAGCCTCTTCCCTGAGCTGTGGTTCAACTGTCCATTAGACATTTCAAACTTGATGTCCCAGAAATATAATAATTTCAACATCTCTAAAACTAAACTCAATATATTTCTTCTATTTCAAACTTCCCTATTTCTATCAAAGGCACCATTTTGTATCAAATAGCGTCTGTAGCTGACATATAGTGGGGGTATTATCTAGTTGACTTAAATTTTGCTTATAAAACTTACATTCTACTTTAAGTAAATGCCATCTTATACTGATATGTCATTTGTAGTTCTGGATCGTGGGGAGAGGTTCAAAGGAAAATGAAGGCTTTTGATCAGTTTCTAAATAGATGGTGAATTCCAACACTTTCTAAGCACCAGGAAGCAATGAGAAGCTACATCCATATTATTCTGACACATAAATAGGCTGGATGAATTACCCAGGTTACTTCACTACCAATATAGCAGAGGCAGAACCCAAAGCCAGACTTTCTGATTCTAAATCCAGCTCTCTATCCACTCCCCATAATCTCTTCAATGGAAGACTCATAATTCTTCATCCTTCCCAAATTATCTTGTATTGAACTATTTTGTACATATTTGTATTTGTTCACTTTACATATATAATTATGACAAAAAATATATGATGTATATATATACATAAAATGGCTAATATATGTATATACATTTATGTGTACAAAAATATATACATATGTGATGCACATATGTATATTGTATATGCATATCCCTTCCCTACCCCACTTCTCACATTCATGTCTATAGCATGCAGAATGTTTGCAGTACCTGAGCAATATCAAACATCTAAATGAAATGGGGAATATCCACTTCCACATGTTTTTCCATAGCAATTTGAGAATTGTAACGCGCAGACTACAATATAAGTATGTGTTTCTGTGTGAATATGTATCCATACATGTATATGTAGATATAGATACTTCTTGTCTTCTCCAATAGAATGGAAGGTCCTTGAAAGCAGAGGTTATTTCATTTTATATATATCCCCCAAGCCTAGCATAGTAACTAATACATAGTAGGTAGTTAATGAAATACTTGTTGATTGATCTGTTGAATTACATGTGAATATATTCAGAACACGGAACTTATTTGATCACAAAAAAGGAGAAGTTAGAAAGCTTATCTGACTTGCCTTAAAATTTACCCGCTTTAAAACTGCCTTAAAATTAATGCACTAAAGGACTCTTTAAGATGTAGCAAAATAAACAAGGTGGCTGGCATGCAGCTATTTTGAAGCTGCTCTCAAAATGAATCCCTAATTTAAAAGCACTGATGTATTTTAAAGAGAATAAACTAATTAGCCTTTCAGTTCTTTTATTAACTAGGGAGACTTGGACTCAGGAAAAAAAAGTGCTTTAAATGCATTTAAAAGTAGCAGTATTCATTCATATAACGAATGTGAGATAGATTCCCAGTTTTACCAGGGAATTACAGCAATTTCCACATCTAACTACAGAGAAACTCTCTTTTCATTGGCTACTGTCTATCAATTTGAAACAACCTTGACTCGTACAAAACTAGAGTATGACAAATGTTCCTACTGTACCCTGAATAGTTATGAGAACCACTGTACAGAGGTAATCAGATTAATAAACAATCACCTATTCTCTGAAGAGAATCCTACCCTTAATCCAGAAACCGTGCCTTTCAAAACTCTATAGGCAAGAGCCCCTGTCTTGTTGCACAAACACCTCAGTAACAGAAATGCATGGAGAGTTTTAAAAATAGGAAGGAGAAAGAGGAGAGTGATGGGCACTGAATTTATTCCATTTATTACTTCTTTCCTGTGGGTTATCAAACAGCAATAAAACACATACACACACGCACACGCACACACACACAAAAGGAGGGGAAGGGAATGATAAAAAAAAAAAAGATAAAATTGTAGCCACATAAAATTCTGTTAAAATCTCTTCATGTGCCTTCTCATTCTATTGCTTCAATGCAAATGAGATGAACCTGCCTACCATTTTTAAATTGCTAGGGAAGGTAAATATTCCCAATCTCATTTAGGCATTTGATATTGTTCAGTTACTGCAAATATTCCATGTGCTACACCCATCAGTGAGGAAAGGCCAGGGAAGGGAGAGAGAAATCAGTGATTAAGGAAAATTTAAAATAATAAGCATTTACAGAGGCATGTACCCAAGGTAAGCAGTATTGTGAGGGGTTGGGGAGGGGAAAAAAAGGGGAGAAGGCATGAAGATGACAAATAGTTCCAGAAATAGCGCAGAAACCATACACAGACCTAATTTGCTCTGCTAAGAGAACTGACGTTTTTTGTATTTGTATCTGCCAAAATTTGTTGTTTTTAAAGCAGATTCAGTATCCAGTGTTCCTGTGATGCCATCATTCTCTTCCTTCCTCCTTCCACATCAGTCCTCCCAAATATGCTCCCTCCCATCCTGAGAAGAGGCAGCATTTATATGCAGACCATGAGGCAGCAATCAGTTGGTAACCACCATGTTTATGCATCTGTGAATGTGAATTAGTGAAAAGACAGAAAGAAACCTAGCCTGGGGATTCATTAATGAATGGGAAACAAAGCCTATCTCAGGCAGCATCTCTGGTCATTAAAGTGTCCCTAAAGCCTTCTAAGTACAGGTCTGCAGTACAGCTACCTCTCCACAAAACTTTTATTGTTTATTCAAAGGAACTTTCAAATACCACCCCCCCCCACACACACACCCATATTCAAGTACCTTTTATCATGTTACCACAGAAACTGAAACCTCTGATTTATTCAGCCCTCTTGGCAGAACAAAGCTCAGGGTTTAAAATGTGTTCACAGTCACAAAAGATGTGCATTATTGTAAGCTTCAAACACCCACTATCCATACCTAGAGAAAAATCATTTAAAAACACAACAAAAACAACCCAAAACAGCACTATAGGCACAAATACACCTGTGACGAATAGAACTAGTCTGCTATTTTCATCACCTTCCTTTACCCACTCCTAAAGGCAAAAAAAAAAAAAAAGTGCCAGGCCCTGGAATCAGGAAGACTCATCTTTCTGAGTTCAAATCCATCCCCAGGATGGATTACTTACAAGCTGTGTGAACCTTGGTAAGTTGCTTAACTCTAATTGCCTCAGTTTCCTCAACTGCAAAATGAGCTGGAGAAGGAAATGGCCTC
>JAQQSW010002542.1:0-14930 GCA_028646575.1 Pseudocheirus occidentalis
CTCTCTCTCTCTCTCTCTCTCTCTCTCTTCCTCCTCCTCCTCCTCCTTCTCCTCCTCCTCCTCCTCTCTGTCTCTGTCTCCCTCTCTGGCTCTCTTTCTCTCTCCTTTCTTCATACAATGTAATTTTGAAGGTTATGTAATTAGCAATTGGCAGAGGTAAGGGAGATCAGGAATAACCACATTTGGAAGGTGGCATTTGGGCTGAACCTGAAGGAAGTCAGGGTTTTACAAGGCAGAGGTGATGCATTACTGGCATGGGGAAAAGCCTGGCCAAAGGCATGGAGGCAGGAGATGGGACATCATGTTCAGCAAGAAGAACAGCCTGAGTGAAGTGGAGAGTATGCAAAGGAAGTAGGGTGTAACCTGTCTGGGACTGCAGGCCTGCTAGGGCCTCACCTCAGTGCCCAGGTGGGGCAGAGCCAGAAGGACCCCTGATAGATTGGCAGACTTGTCTATGACTTGCTGGAGGTGTAGAGGGCACTGCCCTGAGTTTAGGACCTCCAAAACAAAGCTATCCTCCCTGAGAGGCTGCTCTGGCTGCTGCTGCCCCTTCTTTAGGGTCCACAGCCAAGCCAACACGACTGTGCTAGTTCATCCTCTATCAGCTCTTGGCTGCTGTCCCACTAGTTCATTGGGCAGGGGACTGGCACCTGAATTTTCTTTTCCGTTTTTCTGACTCCCAGGAGTTCAAGCATGGAGGATGATGAAAATGCCCCCATAGGACCACAAGCGCAACCACTGGTTCTACCCTTTCATTGTGCAGACAACGGCCCAGAGAGGTTGTGCAATTTGCCCAAGGTCACACAGGTAGGGGGTGGTAGGACCAGGATCAAGTCCTCTGACTCCCTGTCCAGAATTCTTTCTCCTTTTAACCATACTATCTTCCTTTCCCAACCACTGGGAAAAAACTGGTTTTTTTTAACAGTTTAAAAACTGTTTACAGTTTAAAAAACTGAGAAGTTTTGCTGTATTTGCCCATCTTGTCCACTCTAGAATTCAGTTTCCTCTTCTGTAATTTTGGGGGGGGGGCGAGAAGAGAGACAATTAGGGTTAAGTGACTTGCCCAGGGTCACTCAGCTAGTAAGTATCTGAATTCAAATTTGAGCACAGGTCCTCCTGATTCCACAACTAGTGCTCTATCCACAGTGCCACCTAGGGGCTCTTCCTTTTCTATAAACCGAGGGGCTTATGGTCAACCTATGTGATTCCTAATGTTCCTTACCTCCTAACATTCTATGGCTAAGCTCCAAAGTCATGTCTGTTCCAAAGCTCCATTTGATTATAAGTTTCTAGAGGACAGAGAACACATTTTGGGTTTTTTTTGAGTCTCTAGCACTTAGCACAGTGCTGGCCCTTGCTCACTGACCAACTGACCAAAGCAGACCAAGAGCAGATATATTGCCCCATTTCCTTTCTGCCAGCACAGTCCCCAAAGTTGTTGTGCCTACCACATCCTATGAGAACAGGAAACCAAAGCCTGTCCAGAGAACAGTGAAGAGCCCAAAGGCAGCCCACAGACACAGTAAGCATCTTAAAAGAGATGTGACAAAGGAGACACCAAACCACTGGGAGTTTGTTTTCTATACACGATGGATTTACGAATCTGGGAAGGAGCCCGAGGGGAAGGTAAGCACCTAGAGAACAGGAGCCCTCACTCATGTAGCAGAGTGTCTGACATATAGTGGGTGTTTAAAATAAATGCTGGGTGACCCATGTCAAAAGAAAGTTCTCTAGCTCTTTCGGGGATTTTCACTCTTTAAAAATGGGAAGAGACCTCAGAGGTCATTCATTCAGTTCTAGAGTAACCTATACTTGAACAAAAATTACTATGATGTCCAAAAAAGGAGACCATTCAGAATGTAGTTGGAGGCCTAGAGCAGTGGGAACTCATACTTCCTGTCCATTCTCCTGTTAAAGGCATGGGGTCACAGGTGTAGACTTGAAAGGGAGTTCAGAGTTTCCTTATGGGTCACTGAGGCTCAGGAGGGGAAGAGACTTGCTCAAGGTCACACGGCTAGTTTTTTGTGTTAAGTGTCTGAGGCCGGATTTGAATTCAGGTCCTCCTGACTCCAGGGCTGGTGCTCTACTCACTGCGCCACCTAGCCGCCCCTCACATGTTATTTCTCCTGAGCCATGTTTGTCCCTTATAATACACCACATCAGGACATAGACTATCAGAGCTAGAAAGGACCATGACAGCCATCAGATCCTGCCAACACCTGGTGCTCATTTCCCTATACCTTGAGTAGAGCTATTTCCTCCCTATACAAGGTAGCATCTTAATGTTATTGGAGATACAAGAACAAATTGGACATAGCTTCTACCACCAAAGAAACTGACAGTCTAATAGTCAAGAGATGAAGGTAAATATGATGCTGGTTAGAAGAGGAAAAGGCATAAGAGGAGGAGCTTAGTCCTAGGAGATCAGATGAGAGAGGAACTGAGAGACTTTATGGTGAGGGTGGCCCATTGCCATCACCACCATCACCACCACCATCAGTTACCACCATTACAATTACCATCATCATCATCATCATCATCATCATCATCACTAACATGTATATAATGCTTTAAGGCTTACAAATGAGTTACATATAATATCCCCATTTTACAGTCACACAATCTTACGTGAACAACCACAACAACTACCCTGACATAGCAGGTACTATGTGTCAGGCACTCCACCAAGCACTTTACAAATATTATCTCATTTATCCTCACAACAACCCTGGGAGGGAGAGCTAATACTATTATTCCCATTTTATAGGTTAGGAAACTGAGGCAAAAGGATGCCTTGCCCAGGGTAACACAGCTAATACATGTTTAAGGCTGGATTTGAACTTGTCTTCTTGACTGCAGGTCCAACATTCTAAACACTGTGTGTCACCTAACTGCCAAAGTGTTTAATAAGGAATCAAGATATAGACAGGTGGAGATTGGGAAGAGGGAGAGAGATTTCTGAGAAAAGGAAGACAAGCTTGGAGGTGGGAAAGGGAGTTATGTTCAGGAAACTGAGAGCTAGACCTAGAGTCAGGAAGACCCGAGTTCAAATCTGGTCTCAGACATTTACTAACTGTGTGACCCTGGGCAAGTCACTTCACCCCGTTTGTCTCAGTTTCCTCACCTGTAAAATGAGCTGGAGAAGGAAACAGCAAATCACTCCAGTGTCTTTGCTAAGAAAACCCCAAATGAAGTCATGGAGAGCCAGACACAACTGAACAATATTAATAAGCACCTACTATGTGCCAGTCTGCACCGTGTTGGGTGATGGGGACACAAGGGCAAATGTGATTGGGGGAGGGCATGTGAGTCCACTTTGGCTGGGGGAGTGGAACGGGTGAGGGATCCCCTGGAGGGCCCTGGATGAGTGAGAATCTTGGCCCCAAGACCGAAGAACTCAGGTCCCTTTCAGCAGCCGGAGGCTCTTAGGCTGAACCTGCAAGTGCTTTTAGCATTTGGCCCCTTTCCATCATCTGCAATGCCTGTCTTCTGGAATTGTCTTCAGTCTCTGCCTTTTAAGGCTAATGAGAAGAGAAGATGTAATCAGGGCCTGGAACAATCCCTTCAAGACAGAAGGAGACATTTGAAAGCAGAGATGAGGCTTCAGGGAGCCAGCCCCCTCCACCATAAAGGGGTCCTGTGACAACGTGGGTGTGGTGCTCTCCCTGCCTGGGTCAGTGACATTTCTGAGCCTTCATTTTAAGAAATATTGATATCTTTTGTCTGCACATCCCCTTCATTTCCCAGGGTCTCTTTCCCCCTCCCCTACCTAGAGTCATACCTTATGTCAAAGAATGATAGAGGCAAAAAGCAGATGGGGAAAACTAACCGACCCACCAGTCAACTCTCACAGAACACACAGTGATCCCTATCCATAATCCCTATCCCTATAAAGAAAGGAGGTGGGTGCTTTGGCCTTCTTCCCAGTCAGAATCATCCTGGAGGAGAGAACTGGGAGGCAGGAACATCCCAAGCACGCTGATGTTACCTTGTTCATGAAGCTTCCCCTGATCCAATCCTCATCTCACCCAATTACTAGCAATGACTGTAGAGTCAGGGGACCTGGGCTCACAGCTCATCTCTGATCCTTACTACCTGAGTGACCTTGGACAATTCATTTAACCTCTCTCTGTACCTTATTTCCTTCATCTGTAAAATACGAGTTAGATGAGACGGCCTCTGGGGGTCCCTTCCAGCCCTAGAACTAGGGACCTCAAATGATCTTGTATTGACTTACTCATGAAAATGTTATAGTCTCTAAGCAGATAGAATGTAGGCTTCCTGAGGGTAAGGATGTTTTTGGTTGTGTATTGGTACCCTTAGGTCAGCTAGGTGGTGCAATGGAGAGGATTCCATTTCTGGAAGACTCCTCTTCATGAGTTCAAATCTGGCCTCAGACACTCACTAGCTGTGTGACCCTGGGCCAGCCACTTTACCCTGTTTGCTTCAGTTTCCCCACCTGTAAAATGAGCTAAAGAAGGAAATGGCAAACCGTTCCAGTGTCTTTGCCAAGAAAACCCCAAATGGGGTCATGGATAGTTGGAAACAACTGAGGAACAAAATCAGTATTATGAGAAGTGGAAGGGAATCCAGAGGTTATTTAGACCAATCTTCCCATTTCACAGAGGCTGAGGTTCAGGGGTATAAAGGAAGGATCATGGATTTAGAGCTGGAAGAAATTTTTGAGGTCATCTATTCTAACCCCTTCATTTTACAGAGAAGGAAACTGAGGCTGGGGAGTGAGCTATCCATGGTAGGCTGCATCAGAGGCCCAAGGTCCCCAGCTCAGAGACAACCATCCCAGAGTCCTTCCAGAATGTGATGGAGGGAGCACAAAGAATCCATCAGGGATGACGTCTGTGCTGAGCTCAGCCATGGCTCCAGCTGACACTGCTGGTTTGCTGGGGCTTGTTCTCTGCCAAGCTTAATGCTGTTCTGCTAACAGTGTGCCCTCCCCTGCCTGCAAGAGCCCACAGACACCCGCTTGAAAACATGGCATTTGTCCCGTAAGCTCTCGTCTGCTCTTCATGGTTTCCCTTGGCACTCCAGTTTGGGTCTGTGTCACTGGGAACAGGAATGGGCGGCAACCAGAGTGGAGCAGCACCACGAGCTTCTGCTTTAGAGGCAGTGGAACTGGGTTCAGATCCTAGCTCTATGAATTATTTCCTGTGTTACCTTGGGCAAGTCACTTAGATTGCCTTGGTTTCCTCCTCTGTAAAATCAGGATAGACCAGATGGCTTCTGAGGTCCCTCCTGGCTCCAGATCCATGAGCCTACTTCTCTGGGTCTCAGCTTCCTCATTTGTTAAATGAGATGATTAAATGAGCTTTTAATAGAAGGCTCCATGCAAGGTAAGAAGCATTTCTTAAGTACTTGGTATTTGCCAGGCTCTGGACACACACACACACTCAGACATGCTTACACTCAGACACACAGACACTCACACACACTCAGACATACACATTCACACACAGGCACACAGACACACACAGACACAGACACACACACTCAGACATACACTCAGACACACATACATTCTCACACACATACACACTCAGACACAGACACATACACTCAGACACACTCAGACACACAGATACACACACACTCACACAGACACAGACACACACAGGCACGCAGACATACACAGACACACACACACACACACACTCGAGTTACTGCCCTCCTGGAGCTCCCATTCTATCACTGGAGAGACAGCACATACATATACAAGCACATAGACCGCAAATACAAGCTAGTGAGGGAACTGGTGGCAGGATCACCTGCAGGGGATCAGGAAAGATGGTCCATTGAAGGGAGTTCTTGGGATATTCATCTGGCAAGTGCCACAAATGGGCCACGTGAAGCTCAATCATTCAGTCAACCAACAAGCATTTATTAAGCACCTACTCTGTGCTAGACAGGGCAGCTAGGTGGTGCCATAGTGCACCATCTCTAGAGTCGGGAAGACTCAACTTCATGAGTTCAAATCTGACCTCTGACACTTCCTAGCTGCGTGACCCTGGGCAAGTCACTTCACCCTATTGGCCTCAGTTTCCTCTTATGTAAAATGAACCAGAGAAGGAAATGACAAAACCCCTCCAGAATCTTTGCCAAGAAAACCCCAAATTGGGGTTATAGAGAGTCAGACAGGACTGAAATGAGTGAACAACAACTCCTGTGTGCCCTGCACTGTGTTAAGCAGTGGGAATATTAGGAAATGCAGAAAAAGTCCTTGCTGCTCAAAAGCTCACATTCTAACAGAGAAGACGTCATGAAAATAACTCAGGATAAACAAGATGCCTAGAAGGTAAATGGGAGGTGATTTCAGAAACTGTCTCTCCTTTGCTCAGCTGTGCCAACTTTGCATTTAGTTAAAATGCCTCCAAAAAACCCCAAAGGATGGGGAAAGTCAACAGATGTTGCAAAGACCTGGAGAGGCTCATCTAGTCCAACCTATACCTGCACATGGCTGACCTAGGAGCCCAGAGAGGCTTAGTAACTTGCCAGAGGTCACCCATGTAGGGAGCATTAGAGGGGGAAGGAAATTGGAGCCCATGTCCTCAGTTTCTCCAACCAGGATTGGTGCCTTAGAACCACCAGGATCTCTTCTAGAGGATTCCTAGCACCAGCGGCCATCTAGCATCTTCTTGGTGACCTCCAGGGAAGGGGCACTCAATGCTCCTGAGGATTCCCATGCCACTGTGGGATTCAGTCATTTCAGTTGTATCTGACTGTCTGTGACCCCATCTGGGGTTTTCTTAGAAGAGATGCTGGAGAGGTTTGCTATTTCCTTCTCCAGCTCATTTTCCAGATGAGGAAACTGAGGCAAACAAGGTGAAGTGACTTGCCCAGGGTCGCATAGCTAGTAAGTGTCTGTGTCTAGATTTGAGTTTAGGAAGATGAATCTTCCTGACTCCAACCCCAACACTCTATCCACTGCACCACCTAGCTGCCCTCATTTGTTAGAAAGTCCTTCTTATATCAAGCCTAAAGTGGCCTTTCTGCAATCTCCCCACTGCTCTTGGATCTTCTGTCTGAAGCCAAGCGGAACAATGGTAGCCATGCAACATCCCTTTGGATACTTGGAGATGGCAATCCTGCCTCTGCCCTTTCTCTCCCTCCCCCACCTTTGCCCAGGGGAGCCTCTCTACTTCCTTCAACCCATCCTAATAAGGCTTGAACTGGAGACTGATCATTATCCTGGCTACCCTTCTCTGAATGCTCTCCAGTTTATTAATGTTCTTTCTAAAATGTACTTCCAGGAAACAAATACAGTGCTCAGAATGTGACCCTCTGAGACTGTTTCCTCATCTATAAAATGAGGGGCTGGACTGGATGGCTTTTGAGGTGCCTTATAACTCTATATCTAAAATCTCATGACCTCTCTGGGCCTCAGTGTCCCCATTTGTGAAATGAAGGGACTGGATTAAAGAGCTTCTGGTGCTCCTTCTAATTCTAGCTGTATGATTCTAAAACCTCTGGGTTTCAAGGGTTTAGTCGTTTTCAGTGACATCTGACTTCATTTGGGGCATAGATACTGGAGTGTTTTGCCATTTCCTTCTCTGGCTCATTTGACAGATGAGGAAACTGAGGCAAACAGGGTTAAGTGACTTGCCCAGGGTAATGCAGCTAGTATCTGAGACTGGCTTTGAACTCATAAAGATGAGTCTTCTGGGAACTCTATGCACTATGCACTATGGCGCCCCCTAGCTGCCCTTTAAGTATTAAGGGGCCCCTCCTAAGGTCCCTTACATCTTTAAAGCCTTGGTCCTTTGACATCTCTCAGTCTCACCAGAGCATAGTACTATTTCCTCACTCCCAGAAGCTGAGCTTCTCTCCCTGCCCTTCCCATCACATTAGCTTTCCCTGGCTTCTAATGAATAACTTCCTGTCTGGTCCAAAGCTTTCTTTGATTGTCAGCTCTGCCCCGAGGTCAGACCAGGGGGAAGCATCCTTGGGCAGCATGAGTGGGGAGGGTTGGACACTAGGCTTTGACAAGGAAAGCTGTCAAACACAGATACAGTCTGGGTAGTGTGGCTATGGCAGCTGCCTGGCTTAATGATGGGACCTCTGTGCATCCATCAGAAGGGAGAACAAGCCCGTGGATCAGGGCTGCTTGAGGAGGGGCCAGCCTGGGAATGCTAGATTATCCTCTCCAGTGAAATGGAGAACATCCATGGAGGAGGCACATGGATCAGGGCAACACAGGCCATTTAAATATTCATGGGATTGAATCAACAAGTTTGCAAGTGGAGGACCATTATCAAGCACCTACTATGCACCAGACAGTGCTAAGCACCAAGGATACAAAAAGAGGCAAAAAAAAGTCCCTGCCCTCCAGCAGCTTACAGTCTAATGAGAGAGCCAGTGGTGCAAATATACAAACAAGATCTATACAGGATAAATAGGATATAATTCACAGAGGAAAGATATTAGTGTCCAGAGGAGTGGGGAAAGGCTCCCTGTAGAAAGTGGGATTTTGGCTTAGATTTGAAGGAAGCCAGGGAAGGCTGAAGAGGGAGAGGAGGAGGGAGAGTATTTCAAGCCCCGGAGGACAGCCAAGGCTTGTCAGAAGGGACATCAGAAGCCACCTACTCAAACCCTCATTTTTACCAAGGAGGAAACCGAGGCTCAGGTGAGCATTAGTCTTTGGGTAATAATAGCAATTAGTAAGAACCAATGTTTACATAGTGTTCACTATGTGCCAAGCACTGTGCTAAGTGCTGTAGAATAATTATCTTGCTTGATACTGTCAACAACGTTAGGAGGTGGATATTAATATTATCCCCATTTTACACATGGGGAAACTGAGGCAGCCAGAGATTAAGTGACTTGCCAAGGATCACGAAGTGTAAGCATTTGAGGCTGGATTTGAACCAGCACTCCACCCACGGTTCTACTTCATTGTTATTGCCTGTAGTTTAGAAGAAGGTTGTTTCACGTTTGTCGAATTGAATTGATCACAGATCTAGACAGGATGGAACCTCCGAAGAGTCAGCCTTTCATTTTTACAGATGATGAGACTGAGGCCCAGAAAAGGGTAATGATGCAGCTAGAAATCAGGATTCGAACTCAGGTGTTAGGATTTTAGATCCTGGAATCCTACCCTCCAGAGCCTGGGGCTGGGCTCCCTTTCCCTAAGGGAATGCCCAAGACTCTTTAAGAACTAGGGGGCAAAGTGGATAGAGCACCCTCTCTAGAGTCCCAAGGACATGAGTTCAAATCCAGCCTCAGACACTTAACTATGTGACTCTGGGCAAGTAACTTAACCTATATGGCCTTGAAACAAAAACCAAGTCACACCATAATGGTGTTTGTCCAGTGGAATTGGTGTCAGAGAAACTGGATTCCAATCTGATTTTGATGGTGAAACTGAGTAAGTGACATCACCTCTCCAGGTCTCAGTTTCCTGTGCTGTAAAATAAGGAGGGAGTTTGTAAAGATGCCCCCCTCAAAGTCCATTCAAACTCTAGATCCAGGAGTCTATGAAATGGGTCCAACTGCTGATGCCCAGGGGAGACTCTGGACCAGGGCAGAGCGAGCCCAATTCGGAGGCTGCCAGGGGAACCTGTGGCTGGGAGCCTGAGCCAAAGTCCTCAGTATGAAATCTGGACCCCAGAAGCCCAGAGCTGAGTGCTATGTCACAGGTAACCCACTTATGGATCACCTCCCAGAGAAGGGCAGGAAATCCCCCTTCACAAACCTTTCTACATCACACCCCATTTAGACCAATTATCCAATTTTATAGATGAGAAAGCTAAAGTCTACAGAGGTGAAGGAACTTACCCAAAGTTAATACAGATTGTGAGTGGGCAAGGAGGGACTCAAACCTTTGTTGTGTGACTCCAGAGTCCTCAGAGCTCAAGTCCAACAGACCCTCCCCCTTTCCAGACCATGACTGGTAGATTGTTGAGCTCCCTGAGCTCACCCGATTCTACCTTTTACTACTTCCTTCTCTATGCTCCAATCTCCCGCTCCCCTTCTCCTCCCCGCCCCCCAGAGATCTTTCAGCAGTCAAATAAATACATGACTGTGTCCTAGGTGTGATTGTTACCCCTCCCAGGACACAGGGATTCCCAGTGACTTCCCGGGAGACCTTTGGGAGAACAGATAACTCCCTTTCAATGTTGTTCCCTCTGGTAAAGGTCACCTGCCTTCAAACAAAGGATCTGTTTGTCATCGGGGCTTTTTAAATGACTGGTTCACTGGAAGCAATCACCTGCCTTTTCACTTTGGGAACAAAATTTGGAAGGCTGCAGAAGTGCTGGCTGAGCCAGTGGCTTTGCTCCAGGTGTCATTTCCCAGAAGCATTTTCTCTGGTCATCCTAAGGGCAGGGGGAAGAGCACTCACTGAATTTGAAGGCAGAGTACCTCTGTTCAAGCATCTACTACTTCCCACCTGGGTGACTTTGGACAAGTCATTTGCATCCCTTCAGCTGGTTTCCTCCTATGCTAAATAATAAGGACTCATCCTCAAAGTTGTTTTTCACAAGGCATCCATCCATCAAAGAGCAAGCATCTACTGAGTACCTACAGTGCTGGGTAGCACAGAGAATAGAGCACTGGGCTTGGAATCAGGAAGACTCATCTTCTTGAGTTCAAATCTGACTTCAGATACTTATTAGCTGTGTGACCCTGGCTAAGTCACTTCTCACCATTTGCCTCAGTTTCCTCATCTGTAAAATGAGTTACAGAAGGAAATGACAAAGCACTCTAGTATCTCTGCCAAGAAAGGGGGTCACAAAAAATTGGACACAACTGAAAAGTAACTCAACAACTGTGTTCTAAACTATGATTCTGCCCTTCTTTGTATCCGAGGTCTTTAGCATAATGCTGGTACATAGTAGGTAGTTAGTTTATGCTTGCTAAGTCACCTACTGACTAGGTGCGCAGACAAAAATGCAATAGTTTACACTTGTCCCATTTTACATGTGAGGAAACTGAAGCTCTGAGGGGTGTCATAGTAAGTGTCCAATCTGGCCTCAGGTTCTTACTAATTGTGTAACTCTGATAAGTTTCAGCCTTGCTCTGCCTCAGTTTCCTCATCTGCAAAAAGAGCATGATAATAGTACTTACCTCCCACGGTTGTTGTAAAGATCAAATGAAATATTAGCAAGTCAATGAGCTAACCTTAAAGGGCTATATAGATGTTTTTGCCACCACCACCACCACCACCACCACCATCATCATCATCATCACCACCACTACCACCACCACCACCACCAT
Organism: Pseudocheirus occidentalis; assembly: GCA_028646575.1. Lineage (NCBI taxonomy): Eukaryota > Metazoa > Chordata > Mammalia > Diprotodontia > Pseudocheiridae > Pseudocheirus > Pseudocheirus occidentalis. Next base: position 11,230 of record JAQQSW010002542.1, read on the forward strand.
CATCACAACCACCTTCATCATCACCGTCATCACCAGCACTACCATCATCCTCACCACCATCATCACCATCCAGACCTCATAGGGTCCTAGATCTAGGGCTGGAAGGGATGTCAGAAGCCACCTAGCTAAAATCCCTCATTTTTACCAAGGAGGAAACCTTGTTCAGAGGTTACTGTCCCTCCCACCCCTGACATCACATAGACCATAAACACCAGGGGCTGGTTTTGAAATCTCAGACTGTAAAATGAGTATTCTTTGCTTCATGGTGAATGCATTCATTGTCTGTCCTTCCTTTGAGAGTTCCACCTTCTGCTCCAGGCTTTTCCTTTTTCCATCCCCAGCAAATAGAACTCTCTTCAAAATTACTTTGTATTACTTTGCCAGTAGAAAACATGTCAGGAATTAGAGGCAGAAACCTACTTTCCAAACCTAACCCTACCACTTAGTGACACTGTGACACTGAGCAAATCACTTCATCACTCTGGGCCTCAGTTTCCCCATTTGTAAAAGGAGGTTGGACCAGAAGACCAACTGAAGACCCATGATTCTTTTTATTTATATGTTTTATTTATTGATTTATTTACATATACTTCTTATTTATTTACTTATTTACATGTTTTGTGCCCCACCTAATAATAATTGCTAACATTTACATAACACTATGTGCCAGGTGAGGCAGCTAAGTGGCTCAGTGGATAGAGTGCTGGGCCTGGAATAAGGAAGATCTCAGAAACTTACTAGATATATGACCCTGGACAAGTCACTTAACCTCTATTTGCCTTAATCTACTGGAGAAGGACATGGCAAACCACTCCAGCATCTTTGTCAAGAAAATCCCATTTGGATAGTACGGTCCATGAGTCACAAAGAGTTAGACTTGACTGAACAACAAATGTGCCAGGTGCTTCATGATTATCTCATTTGAGTCTCATAACAGCCCTGGGGGTAGGTGCTATTTATTATTATTCCTGTTTTACAGATGGGGAAACCAAGCTCAAGTGACTTGCCCAAAGTCACACAGCTAGTCAGTATCTGGCTGGATCTGAACTAAGAGGAGCCTTCCTGACGCTCCATCGACTATGGTGCCACCTAGCTGCCTTTAGAATAGAAGCTCACTGAGGGCAGGGATTGTATCAGTTTCATCTTTGTATCCCTAGCATCTAGGCTGGTGGCAGCTAGTAAATGCTTGTTGGACTGATTTAGGAGAACAGCCAGTGCCCTCCTCACTCTAAACCCCCTCATTCTATCCCTTAGTCCTGGGACCTTCTCTTCTCTCTCTCTCGCCAAGAGGGCTCCTTAGAGAAGTCTCCTGTCTTTCTAGGGTAGTGAGCAGAGCTGACTCCAAAAACATCTCATCTCTGTGAATTGGAGGAACTTGGGCAAAGCCCTTAAAACATGGGTGGGTGAGTGAGTGGGTGGGTGAAAGGAGGGATGGGAAGGTTCACAAGTCCCCTGAAATGGAACCATGATTGGGGTTGAATCCCCAGCCTTGGCAGCCTTCCCTTACAGTTTGGTTAAATTCCATCCAGCATTTTGGGGACTGTTGCCCCATGAAAGGCACCCGGGGACTCTAGAGCAGCTCAGGGGGATCTGATTGCTGCTGATCAGCAGAGCTAGGACAGTGTTGGCACAGACGGGTAATTGCTTTGTTGGCACCATGGGAGTGACAGAGACAGTATGGGGGAATGGAAAGGGGCCGGGGTTTGGTGCTTATGAGCTGGGTGAATGGGATGAATCCTACATCCTCAGTGTTATCAGCTATAAAATGGAGGTAGAAGCTGGGGCTTAGATGAGCTGATGTCTAAGGCTCTTTCCAGCCTTAAGAGTCTCTAGGCTCTGTACCCGGACACCCAAGCCTCATCAGCAGGTAACCCTGAGGAAAGCCAAACTGGATGACCACTGTCCTTGGCAGTCCTGCTGTGTCCTTCTCTGAGGAGCTGCCCTCTCCCATTTACTGACCTGTTCCTTCCCATGAGTATGAAATCACTTAGCATAGTCCTGGGCTGCCTCTGCAGACCGACCCTCCCCAGATATGTCACACATGCTGATCCTTTCCAGACCATTCCTCCCTTCCCTGAAAAGAAAGACCCTGGCTTTGGAATTAGGAAGCTTATACTATACTCTCTTCTTAGAGTCTCAATCTTTTCCCTTGTAAAATGAAGACATTTCGAGTTTCTTAGGCATCAAGATGAGACATGCTCCTGGGATCCAAGACCAGTTTTTAAGGGGAGAGTTAAAAAAAAACACCACAAAACAAAAGCAAACCACATTTCCCAGAAGCCTTTACTTCTCATTCCCCTTACATTTCTCTAAAGACCAATGATAGGCAAGCCAGAAGTGAAACTACCATAACACCAACCCAAGGGAGTCAAGATGGCCTTGACTCCTCTTTGTCAGTCTAGGCAGAAGGCCCAGGCTATGTAGTCCACGGGCTTTAGGGGCATCTGAGGATTGGATAGCTCAACAGGCCTGCAACCTAGGGGGCTGGCACTACTCCTGGTCCAAAGGATGCACTCAAGCAGAGAGAGTTTGAAAAGCTATAATAAAACCAGCACAACCTTACCCTCCCACTCACTTGCTCACCCACCCTCCCACTCACTCACCCTTCTACTCACTCACTCACTCACTCACTCACTCACCCACTTACCCACTCACTCACTCACTCACCCATTCACCCACTCACTCACTCACCCACTTACCCACTCACTCACTCACTCACCCATTCACCCACTCACTCACTCACCCATTCACCCACTCACTCACTCACCCACTCACTCCCCCATTCACCCACTTACCCACTCACTCACTCACTTCTCCAACCCCCTTGCTCACCCACTCACTCACCCACTCACCCACCTACCCACTCTCCCACTCACTCTAACCCACTTGCCTATACATTCTCACTCTCACACAGGTTTCTGAGGCTCTCAGGCAAATGGGATTTTATAGAATGTCTATTCTTTGAGGGCTTAGCCCAGGTTTCTCAAATGCACAGAGTACTTAATAAATTATTTGCATACTGCTTGATTAATTGATTAAAAATAAAAATTAGATTTTAATGGAATGATCATTCCAGCTGCCCCTTTCAGTCTGGGGTTGGGTGATCCAACTCCTTGGCCCACAGATGGGGGAATTCCATTGTTGAGACTCAGGAATTCCATCATCACAGAATGAAAAGAGTTACCTTTGCCAGAGGGAGTTGATGTGTCATTCAATTCCATGTAATTGTCAGAGTCTGTGCTAGTTGCTGAGAATAAAGACCAAAGTGATACAGTGCCTGCCCACAAAGAGCTTGTATTCCACAGCAGTGGCTGTGATGGTGGTTGGGGGAAATGAAGTAGAAAGAGAGAAGCAAATACAAGATGGCGCTAAATTCAAAATCACATAGTCTGAGAGCTGCAGGGGACCTCAGCAAGCCCATACATGAAAATAATTTCCACCTTCTCCTACCCAAGAAGCAGCAGGTAGGTCAGTTTGATTGGAACACAAAACATGTAGAGTAACATGTAATCAGTGTAGAAAGAGAAGGCAAAGCCAGATTGTGAAGGCCTTTAACTGACAGAGGAGCCTTTCTTTCTTCTTTCCTTCCTTCCTTCCTTCCTTCCTTTCTTCCTTCCTTCCTTCCTTCCTTCCTTCCTTCCTTCCCTCCTTCTTCCTTCCTTCCTCCCTCCCTTCCTCCTTCCTTCCTTCCTTCTTTCCTC
>JAQQSW010002543.1:0-14930 GCA_028646575.1 Pseudocheirus occidentalis
TCTCTCTCTCTCTCTCTCTCTCTCTCTCTCTCTCTCTCTCTCTCTCTTCTCTCTTCTCTCTCTCTCTCTCTCTCTCATTGAAAAAAGAAAGCAGACATCATAAGATTATCAAGTGTGTGGAGGAGAATAAACTGTAAGAAGTCTGGAAAGAAAATTCAATTAAGGATTTCATTGCACTTTTTATATGTTGGGGATGCAAAGACAAAAATAAAAGTCTCTGCCCTCAAGGTGTTTACATCCAATCATGGAAAATAATATATACACATATAAGTGTAGCACTTGCTTAAGACCTGAGATGTCACGCATGGCCCATGGGTCAACACTCCTAAGTATGGCCTGAATCATATTAAAATATAATTCCTACCTTACTTCAATGTGCTGATGATTAAATCTTTTTAAAAAGAAATATATAAACACGTGATTTTCTAGGTCAAAATGTAGCCATCAGGTACACTTCTGCATGAGTTAGCAGCCTGTTTTCATCTCAGTTTGTTGCTCCTTACTCTAGAGTTCCTCTCTTACCATCATTCACACTGGATCCCTGGAGTATGGTTGCTGCATGTCCACTTGGTTTCTGCTGGTAGCTTGGATGGATTGGGGTCCTTTCTAGTGCTGTAACTCCTGAACCCTCACCTGTGTGTGGTAACAATTAGTCAGCTGGCCTCAATTTGCTTTTGGAAAGGAATATTTACTAAGGAAGGATAGTAAAAAGTTTACAACAAGACATGCCCTTGAAAGTAATGTGGTGACATAGTCTCCCTCCCAAATCCCCACAGAATCCAGGGGAAGGTGGGCTTGAGTTCCGAAAGCACACGTGGCGGAGAGACAATGCCCGGCCCTTGGAAGTCCTTTTGGTGGAATTCACACAATGTTTCCCTTAGGCCTGGCACAGCTTTTCTGAAGAGCTCCTTGGAGAGCCTCGAATCTCTTTTTCCTCATTTTTCCTGATGAAAAATCCCAATTATCTGTTTTTCTGACATCTATATGGTCCTTGTCTGGCCAAGGAGGGTTGGGGAGAGAAGATTGGCAGGAAGATCAGTGATCTTTTCCTTTCCTTCCACCCCAAGCAATGCAGTCTCAGGGATGGCTCTTTCTTCTGGACCTCACCTGCTTAAATCTCTATTCTCAACTGGTTCATTATTTTATAAATAATCCATGGGACCTGAGCAAATTTCCTCAACCAATTTAAACACACTTCCTGTGCAAGAGCACTGCTGTTCATCCAATGAATTTAAAAGACAACTAGCAGTTCCAGGTTTCAAACACTGTCATTGTCATTGTCATAATCATCCTCATCATCATTATTGTTATTATTGTTATTCAGTTGTTTCAGCCCAGTCCAACTCTTCATGACCCCATTTGAGGTTTTCTTGGCAGAGATATTAGAGTAGTTTTCCATTTCCTTCTCCAGCTCACTTTACAGATGAGGAAACGGAGGCCAACAAGATTAAGTGACTAGCCCAGGGTCACCCATCTAGTAAGTATCTAAGGCTAGGTCTGAATACGGGAAGATGAGTCTTTCTGATTATAGGGTCAGCATTTTATCCACTTTACCACCTCACTGCCCCTTCAAACTCTATTGCAAAGGTCTAATTATCAAAACAATGTGGTACTGGCTAAGAAATAGAGAAGTAGATCAATGGAATAGATTAGGTACACAATATACAATCATAAATGACCACAGCAATATAGAATTTGACAGACACAAAGATTTGAGCTTTGGGGGTAAGAATGCAACATTTGACAAAAACTGTTGGGAAAACTGAAAACTAAAGATACAGCATCTTACACTGTATTATGAGAAAAAGTCAAAATAAATATTTTATTTAGACATAAACAGTGATATCTAAAGTACATTAGGAGAGCATGAAAAAGCATTCCTGTTAAATCTATGGATAAGTGGAAAGCTTATAACCAAACAAAAGATAGAAAGGATTGTGGGAAGTAAAATAGATCATTTTAATTACAGAAAATTAAACAGCTTTTGCACAAAAAAAAGTAATGCAGCTAAAATTAGAAAAAAAACAGGAAATGGGAGGGGTGAATTGCACAACAGTTTTTCTGATAAAGTACTCATTTCTCAAATATTTGGAGGAAACTAAGCCAAATTTATAAAAAATAAGAGCCATGCCCCAGTTGACAAATGGTCAAAGAATACAAACATGCAGTTTTCAGAAGAAGAAATCAAAGCTATCAATAGCCACATTTAAAAAATGCTTTAAATCACTACTGATTAGAGAAATTCAATTTAAAATTACTCAGATACCACCTCACACGTAACAGATTGACTAAGGTGACAGAAAAGGAAAATGAGACATACTGGAGGTGATATGGGAAAAGTGGGAAACTAACACATTGTTGGTGGAGTTGTGGACTAGTCCAACTATTCTGAAGAGCAATTTGGATTTATGTCCAAAGGGCTTTACCACTGCATACCCTTTGACTCAGCAATACCACTACTAGGTCTCTATCCCAAAGCAATCAAAGAAAAAGGGAAAAGTCCTATTTGTACAAAAATATTTATAGCAGCTCTTTTTGTGGTAGCAAAAACTGGAAATCTAGGGGATGCTCATCAGTTGGGAAATGGCTGGACAAGTTATGGCATATGCATTTAATGGAATGGAATACTATTGTGCTAATTTTTTAAATGATGAGCAGGATAGTAGCAGAAAAATCTGGGAAGACTTATATGAACTCATGCAAAGTGAAGTGAGCAGAACCAGGAGAACATTGTGCACAGCAATTTAAAGGCACAAAGAATCAAGAATCTTAAAGAATACAAGGAAAAAATAAGATCAAAGTGACCATAATATTACCAGTTATTAAATTATATTTTAAAGTGGTCATCAAAACTACTTGGTAATGATTAAAAGTTAGAAAAGTTGACTAATGGAACTGACCATAAAAGCAAAGTTCAGGATTAACAGTAGCATATGTTCAATAAACTAAAGAATACAAACTACTGGGATAAAAATTCCTTATTCAACAAGAACTGCCTGGAAAACTAGAAAGCAACTTCACAGAAATTATGTTTTGACCAGGACCTTACATCATATACCACATAATAAGCTCTAAATGAACATGTGTCCTAAATATAAAATGTTACATTATTTTTTAATTAAGGGAAAATAGAAGAAAGTACCTTGTGCAGCTATGACTAAAGGGAAAATTCTTTGTTGAAAATGGGATGTTGTCATAAAATACCATATGATCAAAGATTAAAAGCTAGAAAGGACTTCATAGGGCATGTAGTCAAGACCTCTCATTTTGCAGATAAGGAAACTAAGTCCTGAGGAGGTTATGTGACTTATCGTAGTTTATATAAGTATCAAGTGCAGAATAATATAGTCCACTTTACATAAAATTTAAAAGCATTTTCAGAAACAAAATCAATGCAACTTAAAAATAAAAAGGAATATTGTTAATTAAGGGGAAACTCTTTATAGAAGTTATTTCTGGCAAAGTTCTGGTATCCAAGCTACATAAAGAACTGATAAAAATATAGGAATAAAAGCTACTCCCCAACAAATAAATAATCAAAGAATATGAACAGTCAGTTTTCAAAAGAAATAAAAATAATGAGCAAACACATGAAGGACTGCTCCAAATCAATATTATTCAGAGAAATTCAAATTAAAACAACGAAGGTTCCACCTTATACACTACAAGTTGACAAAGAAGAAAAAGGTAAATATCAATGTGATGGTGGAAAAATAGTTACATTAATACAATATTGATAGAGCTATAAATTGGTTGAATTGTTGGTTGGTAAAAAAAGAAATTTACTAGAAAAATTACTAAAATGTTTATATTCATTTACTCTGAGAAACCAGTACCAGGCACATGCCTCAGAGAAGGCAAAGACAAAGAAGGGTGCCAAATATACCAAAAAGAAAAAAATATAAGTGTTTTTTGTAGGAAAAAAGAAATGGAGGCCAAGTTCATTAATTGGAAAATGGCTCACCATTATCTACTAAGTAAATGCATTTTGTTTTAAGAAACAGCAAATGTGAAGAACTCAGAGAAACTTGGGACAACTTGCATGAACTGGTGCATAGTGAACTAATCAGAACCAGAACAATCTATATAATGGCTACAGTGTACACAATAATTAAAAGGAAAAAAAATGTTGAAGAGCTTCACCTCTTTACTCAATGTAGTGACAAGTCTTGCCTCCAGAGGAAGGACTGTGAAGTGAGCCTCCTTCTTAGTGGAGGAGTAGTACAGTACAGCTGAGAAACAAAGGACATATTTTTGGACATGGATAACTTGTCTGTGATTGGTTGGTTTGACCTAGCCATACTTTGTCATAAGGAAGGCTTACACTGGTGAGGCAGTTGAAATCAATTGGGACTGACAACAATGTACAGTATCTGCAGCTATTCACCCAACCACCTACTGACCTAGCAGTTTAGTTCCCAAAAGGCAGTTATTTACCTCATGGGTCTAGAGGACCCTAATGAATTTGGATGTCTTCCTAATGCTATAACACTAACATTTTCATCAATGTGCTTCCCTCCATGTTTATCAGTTAATATCAATTAGTCAGCTAGACTTAATTAATAAACTAAGTATTTACTACCATGATATATTTGGTGCAAACCACCCCTACTCCCCCCCCAAAAAAAGGTCTGTTACATACTGCCCCACAAGTATATTCAGTTCCCAGGAAACTGGGAACCATTCTAGTGGTTTTGAATGCAAAGCACATGTGGCAAAGGAATAATTTACAGCTCCTACAAGTTCATTTGTTAGACAAAATATTCTTATTACATTTGACATACCTTTTCTTCTGGCCTCTTTGTAGTGCCTTCAGTCTGCCTTTCCTCATCACATCAGTCTGTTTTTGGCTCCCAAAGCAGACACAGACATCAGCCATTGTTGTTCCAGAGATACCTATAGGTTGCCAACAAAAAAGTCCAAATCCACTGATCCACTGAATCTTCAGAAGTCATCTTCTGGAAAAGAGTAAGGATGAAGAGAAGACAAAGACCAAGGTCAAGGATAGGGACAGAGTTCTTTTTCCCATCCCCACCACCAAGCAATTCCTTCTCAGGAACTTGGCTAAAGACTGCTGCCCAAAGGAACAAGACACGAGAATATCTGGGTTCTAACCTGATACGCTGTTTTCTAGAACACTGACCAGGCATGACCAACTTTTTTTAAGCTATCCAAATAAAATTCCTGTGCAATATTATTCCAGTTTATCCAACTGCTTTCAAGTACATCTGAATTATTCAAAGACCTTTTTTACACTTCATCTGAAGTCTCTAAAAAATTGCTTTAACAGAAACAAAAGTATAAAGTAAGTGGGAAGGAGTGGTTGATTGGCTCAATTGAGGGCCCACACCTACACATCCTTAACACTGGTAATCATCAAGATTATTTGATTTTTTTAAAGCATCAATTAAGTATTTGTAGTAGGAAGGGAAGGAGAAAGGAAAAAAGGAAGGAGGGAAGGAAGGAAAGAAAGAAGGAAGGAAGGAAGGAAGGAAGGAAGGAAGGAAGGAAGGAAGGAAGGAAGGAAGGAAAGAAGGAAGGAAGGAAGGAAAAGAGAAAAAGGAGAATTGGGTTAATTGCTCGAGATTATAACTCTTCCTAATTATACTGATAGTTCCCTAATTATTTTGAAGAAGTGTAACAGGGAAATGGATAATGCTCCAGAGAGTGGCAAAGAAAGGAGAGAAGAAAATGGGGAGAAAGGAGGGAAAGAGAAAAGGGAACAGAAAGAACAGGAATGAGGAGAAAGATGTAAGGGGGTAATATGGATGATCTAGGGATATAGTAAAAAGAGTGGGAGGGATTAGAAAGGGATTAAAAAGAGGAAGAGTTCACAGGCCAAAGACATTAACTGATGAATATGCTGCAATAGCAGCAGGGAGCTTCTAGTGCTTATAAAAATGCATCAGTTGTCATTTTTTCCAATAAAGAAATGGAAGGAGGGTGTCCAGAGAGAGGGAAAGACAGAGAGAATAAAGAGGAGGGGAGGGGAGGGGAAGGGAAGGGAGAGGAGGGAAGAAAGGGGAGGGGAGGTGAAGGAGAAAAGGAGGAGGGGAAGGAGGGGAGAGGAGGGGAGGGGAGGGGAAGAGGGGGAGAAGAAGGGAAGAAGGAGAGGAGAAGGGTGGGAGGAGAGGGGAAGAGGGGAAGGGGAGGAAGAGGAGAATGGAGGAGAGGAAAGAGAGAGACAGAGACAGAGAGAGACACAGAGAGAGTTTTTACAGAAAACATTAATTCAGCCAAAGTAAAGTGCAAGGAACAGAGGGGAAATTTTTTTAAAAAGCAAAAGTATCTAAAGAATTTAAATATTATTGAAAAATTATAGGAACATTCACAGAAAAATTACTAACACTGGTTCCAACTCTCTGGAACAAGCATGATTGATTGATATATTATTTTGAGAAAGAGAGAGAGCAGGAGAGAGTAGCAGAGGGTTTTATGGCTGGCCTGTTCCCCATTAAGACTTTACCAGCCTAACACACAAAAGCTAATTACTGTTTTGTATGTCATGTTATTTTGATTCATATTTCCTGTCTGGAAAACAGACGGGAGTTTTAGGCTCAGTGCCAGGGCTGGGGCCATGGAGATGCTTGGGCGGGAACTTGCCCCCAGTAGCGGAACAGAGCAGACTGAGGAAATGGGAACTTTCCATTTGGGAGGAGTTTATTCCTCCCCTCTAACCTCCCCTTTCCCTCCCCCCACAAAAAAGTTTGTTATTCAGAAAATGATGGGGGAAAAGAGAGGCATTCCTCCCAGAGGACAGCTCCCAGAAGTGTTCCTCTCACCAGTAATGGTGTTGGAGCTAATACTCCAGTAAGTAGGAGACAAGTCTAGAAGTTTGGGGCTGAGGTGGGGGTAGGCTCACAGAATCTAGTTCAGTTAAAACAATCTGGATTCTCCTGGGATCAATATGCTCTTCCTGTCTTATTCACAAAAACAGACCCAAGAGGATGGTCTCAGTTAGAACCAAGATAGGAGAAAAGTGAAAACAGACAGCTACTGTGGTGACTATTAAGGGAAATCCTCATTACTGAAAAGTGAGGATTCTGGGGGTATTTAGGTTTTCCCATGCGATGTAACTCTTATTGTTCAAACTTGAAAGGAAGCCAAAAAGGAAAAAATCAATTTCTCTATAGGATATGAGAGACAATCAGCCAGTTGTCCCAATTGATTTTCAATTAACAAACATTTACAAAGTGCCTACTTTGTGCCAGAAATTATGCTAGGTATTGGGATACAAAGACAAAAATTTTCCCTTTAATGAGACATGCAACAACTGTTTCAAATGCCCTTATGGTTACTGTTACTGTACTCTTTAAGAATCAAATGGAACGCTGTGGATGAAGCACTTTATGCTAACAATTTGGGGACTATTGAAAAATGTCCTGCTATGAGGTGCTTTTCCCTATGAAATCAGAGAGTGAAATACACACACACATACATATACATATATATGTATATATATATATACACACAAACATATGCATATATAATTGTCTTTCTCTTTGTTTATTCATTTATTAAAAGATATATTTATTTAGTAATTTTAACACTTGTGTAATCAAATTAGACTTTTTGCTATATTTAAAAGAGCATTTACCTTGGGGAATAGAGATTTCTACAGCTTATTTAAATAAAGAATTTTTAACTCATCAATAGTAAAGCTATTATAAGGTTATTAATAGGAATGTACATAAAATATCCCTAGATTGTTAATGGGTTCAACAAAAATTAAATGTAAAGCAACAAGTCAAATGGCAAGCTGAGGAGTGATCTTGAAGTGAGTCAACTCTAGCCATAGGGGCTTATACTGGTTCCTGCTACACTTACAAAAAAAATTCCAAGTAATTTGGTGAGTGGGAGTAGAAGAGCACTAACAAAAAGGGAGGAGGGGATCAGGGAAAGCCAGAGGCAACACTTGAATTGAGACTTGAGGGAAGCTTGAGATTTTAAGTGGTGGTGGTAAAGAGGAAAAGCATTCAAAATATGAGGGACAGTCTGTGCAAAAACATATAGGTGATGAATGCTGTGCGCACAGAAGGTAGTAAATTTGATTTGGGGTAGAACATAGAGTTTGTGATGGAAAGTACACACACCTAAAGCCCAGAACTATCTTTCTGGCCACAAGAGTACTATTTACTCATTAATTATTTGACAGACACTAACTATAAGCATGGCACTGTAATAGGCACTTTGTGACATATGTGTGCATATACATATACATATACATACATATACACATATGCATATACATATATGACATGTCTTCCCTGCCCACATACTCCTAAAGAGCTCTAAGTGGAAGAGTCAGTATATAGACATAGACACAGACACAGACACAGACACAGGCACAGATATAGACACAGACATAGGCACACATAATAATGCTAACTTAATTTCTAAAGTGCTTTAAGATTTACAACCCACTTTCCTCACAATAGGAAAAACAGTAGTACACAGATTATGATGACTCTTAGGTTACAAGCCTGGGTGACAGGGAAGATGGTAATACAGAAATTAGACAGAGAAAAGGGTTTAGTGAGAAAGATAATGACTTTTGGAGATGATGAATTTAAACTGTTTATGAGACATTTGGTTCATGATGTCCAATAGGCAATTGGAGATAAGAGACTTCAGGTTAGAAGAGAGTTTAGGACTGGATAAGTAGATCCGAGAATTATCAGCATAAAGATGATAACTGAATCCACAGGAACTGATGAGATCACCAAGGGAGAAGAGGAGAAGGCCCAGAATAGCATCATGTAAAGATTATCTATAGTAAGCTTTATAGAACTTCAGAAGGAGACATGACTGGGAAAGGCACAGAAGGCTTGACAGACTATGTAGGATTTAAGGGTCCTGAATGATAAGAAAGATTCAAATAGGTTGTAAGTAAGGAGGAGAACAAAAATGGTGAAAGCAAAATTTGAGGCAGGAATACACACTCTGTGTGTGTGTGTGTGTGTGTGTGTGTGTGTGTGTGTGTGTGAGAGAGAGAGAGAGAGAGAGAGAGAGAGAGAGAGAGAATATAATACCTGCATAAGAGAAGCACAGAATGCTTTGAAATCAATTAAAGAATGAATTATTTAGGGGCGGCTAGGTGGTGTAGTGAATAGAGCACTGGCCCTGGAGTCAGGAGGACCTGAGTTCAAATCTGGCCTCAGACACTTAACACAAAACTAGCCATGTGATCTTGGGCAAGTCACTTAACCCCAACTACCCTACCTTCCTCCCTCCAAAAGCAGAAAAAGAAAAGAAAAATGAATTATTTATTTGGGGGGTGAGAGGGAAGGGACTAAGGAGGATCATGGAAGGCTTCATAGGGGAGGTGACAATTGAAGTAGAGCTGGAGTGTATCAATGGGGAGAAATGAAAGGATTCCTGTCAGAGGGAACAAAGACAGGGAGTAAGGAAGTATGACATACCCTTTAGGAATAGTAAGAAGACCAGCTTGGTTAAGCTGCACAGGATGGGGCTCAGAGTAATTCAAGGTTAGAAAAGTAACCTGGAGCCAAGTTGTGAGTGTTTTGAGGTAGGAGAGGGAAGGTTCTATTCTAGGATAAAGACTCTAGAATATATTTGGTAAACAACGAGAAGGCATATGTAAATTGAGCATTGGAAGCAAAATAACTATGTACTTCTAACTAAAATCCCACTTTTCCCTCAAATAAAAAATAGACCACTGGATCTGCAACCAAGAAGACCTGACTTCAAGTCCTGCCTCAGACACTGAACTGCCCGTGTGACCCTGGGCAAGTCACTTCAGCTCTGTTCCAGTTTCATCAGTTGTCAAATGGGAATAATAGTGGCACCTTCCTCCCAGGGCTGTTGTGAGCATCAGATGAGACAACATAGGTAAAGTAATTTGCAAATCTTAAGGGATACGTGTGTGTGAATATGTATATGTATATATTCAATTACATATAAATGTATGGGTGTATATATGTGTATTTGTGTGTGTGCATATATACATTATATATACATTATATGTATACATTATGTATACATATACATATACATTATATATAGAATATATGTACAATAATTATCCATAATATATATTATATATATAATTATATATTATATATATATTAAATATATTATATATATACACACACATATAGGTGTGTGTGTATTACTCTTAGTAGAATGCTTTGGACAAAGGTTTTCATTCCCTTGTTCCTTTACTTTAAAAGTCTCAGTTAATTTCCTTTAGGGAATATAAATCATTTATGCTTTGATGCTCTGATAAATCTAGGGTTTCATCACCAATGTGCATACCACAACCCATCCCTGCCTGCCTTTCCCTCCCTATGTCCTCCCATAAATCCGCCATAGGAGAGCCACTCAATTATTCCGAGATCTTCCTCTGATGTTACATAGATGCTGATGAATCACATTGGCACATTGCTTCTTTCCCTCTCACTACCAGAACAACCCAGTTTTTGCCCTGATCATTCATTTCCTATTCATTTATGCTGCATTTCTTGCATAATATTTTAATGCATTGCAACCTTTTCAACCTTACTATGTGAACTTTTCATGTTATTGTTCTTGTTCAGTCGTTTCAGACTCTCCATGATGCCATTTGGGGTTTTCTTGGCAAAGATATGATTTGCCATTTCCTGATTGTACAGATAAGGAAATTGAGGCAAACAGGGCTAAGTAACTTGTCCAGGTTTACACAGGTAGGAAGTGACTAAGGTCAGATTTGAACTCTGGTCTTCCTGACTCAAGGCCTGGCACTCTGTCCCCTGTGCCATCAGTTGCCCAATTTAGCTTCCTGATTAGCCTCTTATTCCTTTATTATTGGCCTCAAGGCTAACATATAAACTACCTGTAAGCCTTCAGAATCTGGTAGCAAGCTCTATTTTCAGACAGATCCCATGTGACTCCTTCTCACCTCTTTATAATGTAGCCAGACTCCCCTACTGTCATTTCCTGGGTGTGGTGTTTCCCCTCCATGCCTTCACCCAAGCTTTGTCTCCCCCTCTTAGAACATTCTTGATTCCTTCTCAAAAAATGCCCAGCTTCCTTCAAAGTCTAGCTCTGGTCCCATTTCCTGCGAGAGGCTTTCCTAGATTCCCACATTATTTCTGCTTTACACAGAAAAATAACTACTTTGTTTTTATTCTCTGTTTCATACATACCTGTCTTTGTACTTGGTGCTTTCCCTTATTGGCCGGTAAACTCCTCCATGACAAGGATTCTTTTATTTTTGTCCTTGGTTCTAACCAAATTTCTAATAAGGAAGCTGAACCAAATTCAAGATGGTAGCCTAAGATAGTAGCTTGTGTCAGAAGAACATCCCTTGCCTCTGTCTCCCACATTTCCACCCCCTGGGCCCAGTCAGAAGCTTTGTCAATCATACTCAGCCTTTTCTAGTATAATCAGCAGAGCTAGGCCACCTTTACAAGCCAGCTTGAACACAGCAAACAGGGATCTGGAGAGAGCAAAACCCCTGGTTAACTTTAATTAAGTTTGCATTACTTTTCCCAGTAGGACCTCAAATTTAATGGTATTATGTTTTAAGCTGTTTGGCAGGCCTTGAGAAAACAGTTTGGGTTTATTTCACTAACAAAAACAAAAAGCATTACAGGGAAAACAGTCCATTGTGAAGTTGAGGTGGTTGGGAGGAGAGAGAAGGGGGAGGGATAACCAAACTGAACGGGGAAGCAATTGTTCTTTCCAAGGATGCTGATATTTTCTTTCAAATAAAATACTGCATTTATTTATCTTTCTCTGGGGAGGACCAAGAAATGCCAGAGAGAGGACTAAAAAAGTGCTCTGCAGATGAGGATGATGTCAGAGGAATGATGGATGTGTGACCACTGGCACCATATTAGTAACCCATACCCTGACCTCAAGGAACATAGCATTTAGTTGTCCAGAAGAGGTTCACACATGCAGAGAGTTAATAGGGGTGAGAGAAATTATTTCTTTCTTATATTAATAGCCAGTTATTGAATTAGAACTAAGATTTTTTCCCTTTCCTTTCCTCATTTAGAAATCAACCTCTACAGGCTATTTGGTTGGTTGTTTGTTTTCCTTTGTTCTCAAAGAGGACCAAAATGACATCACTATGCTAAAGTCAAGTTTCAATGTGTCCGGCTGTGATTGATCAGACCAATGTGAGCTCCGAACGCTCTACCACAGGTCGGACACAAATAGTGTATGTGAATGTTTGGGCTGGATACTCCCAAATTTGTACCTCCTGCATTTCCTTTGAGTTGTTTCAATTCTGCTTTGTTCATGGAGCACAGCAGCTTCTCTGATGTGGGTTCACTATGCTGAGCAGTCCTGTGCCAATGTCGCACAATCAATTCCAAAGTTCTTGAGAGTGACCTTGTATCATTTCTTCTGACCACCATGTGAACGCTTACCCTGTGTGAGTTCTCTAGAAAACAGCCTTTTTAGCAAGCATACATTTCACATTCAAACAACATGGCAGCCCCTTGGTATTGCTCTCTCTGAAGTAGAGTTTGAATGTTTGGCAGTTTAGTTCAGTAAGGACCTCAGTGTCTTGTACCTTATCTTGTCGGGTGGATCTTCAGAATCTTCCTAAGACAATTCAGATTTTAAAAATTCAGCTTCCTGGCATGGCGCTGGTAGATGTCCAGGTTTCACAGGCATACAACAATGAGGTCACCACAACATCTCTGTAGACCTTCAGTTTGGTAGTCAGTCTAACACCTCTTCTCTCCCATACTTTCCTTCAGAGCCTCCCAAACACTGACCTGGCTCTGGCATCTGCCATCAACCTCATTATCAATGTGTATACCCCTGGAAAGTACACTGCCAAGGTAAGTGAACTTATCCACAACATTCAAAACTTCTCCTGTTGCTGGAACCAATGGTTCCAAGTATGGATGGTGTAGTACTGGCTGGTAGAGCCTATGTTTTCTTGGTGTAAATTGTTAGGCCAAAATTAGCATAAGCAGCAGAAAATTAATCCATACTTTGTTGCATCTCAGCTTCAGAGGCTGCATTGAGTGCACAACCATCTGCAAACAGAAAATCATGTGCCAACACTCCCTCCACTTTGGTCTTGGATTATAGCCTTTCCAAATTGAAGAATTTGCTATCAGTGCAATAGCTGACGTTGATGCCATGCTCATCCTCATTGAAAGCATTTGACGACGTGGCTGCAAACATCACGCTAAAAAGCATGGGAGCAAGCACATAGCTTTGTTTCATTCCATTGGTGACTGGGAAGGCATGAGAGCATTGTCCATTACCTAGAACCCGGGTAAGCATGTTGTCATGAAATTGAATTGCAATGCTGATGAACTTCTCCAGGCAATCAGGAGAGAACTCCTACAGGAGATGATACATACACTTAATCTTAAAGGAACCCAGGGATTTTAAGATGCAAGGATGCAAAAGAAGAGCATTCTAGTCATGGTGGACAGCCAGTGCAAAGATGGGGGATAGAGAATCCTGTATAAAGATAAGCAAATAGGCCAGCACAGCTAGATTATAGCATACATGTAGAGGGGAGTGATGTGTTAGAAGACTGGAAATATAAGAAGGGGCCAGTTTATGAGGAACTTTAAACACCAACCAAAGGAGTTGTATTTGATCTTGGCAGTAATAGGGCGCCATTGTAACTTACTGAGTATGCAAGTGACATGGTCAGATCTAGGCTTTAGGGAAGACATTTTGGCTAGTGAGTGAAGGATGGACTGGAGTAGGGAGAGACTTGAGGCAGGGAAACCAATTAGAAAACTTGAGATAGTCAAGGCAAAAGGTGATAATGAACTCAACTAGGATGGTGACTCTATGGAGAAGGAAACATTTTCAAGAGATGTAGAGAAAGGAGCCAAGATGGCAGCATAGAAGCAGCAAGGTCCTGCAGCTCCCACACCGCCACCCTGAACACCCAGAAAATATGAGCCCAGACAAAGTCTAGGAAAGTCTAGGACTCTCAGACTCACAAAAATACAGAGAACACATCTCTCGCTGAAGGCAGCTCGGCAACAGGGGCTCATTGCGGCAGCCAGGAACAGAGACTGGAATAGCCTGAAGCCAAAACCGGGGCCAGGCCTGGGATGGTGGGAAGGAGCCTGGCTGAGCTGAGCCGAGCCCCGCAGCCAGCCTACAGCGGTTCTACAGCCTCCAGTACCTCCACATCTGCCAAGGCGTGAGGAACGGGACAGGAGAGGGGCAGCTCCCACCACAGCGGAGCAGAGACATGGCCAGCCCAAAACTGCAGCCACAGCCAGGCAAGGCCCCAGGGCGGACACGAGGAGCAGCCTGGTGTCCCAAGCCTCAGCTTGAGTCTACTTCAAAGAAAATCTAAAGCACCTGCCTGAGGGGAGCTTCGGTCAGAGACGGTTAGTGAAAGTTGAAACTTTGAAAACTAATTTGGGGGTGATAAAGCAGTTCGGCCAATCTGCCCCCAGGGCAAGGAAACAGTGGGGGAGGGGAACTACTGGAACCAGCAGTGGTGGCCCCCACCAGGCTGCTTCAAAGCCCCTGGCCTGCGGACTCCGATTGATCAGGGCCAAGTGCTCTTGCTTTGAGCGGCCTGGACCTGGATCGTGGTCTTGGGTGGTGGTCCTGGGGTGCGTTTTCAGCAAGCCAAAGCTGGGGGGACTTGCAACACCCCCCTAATAGCTCCGGCAGTTGGGAAAACCCCAGCAATTTGGAACAGAGCTTCTCCCCTTGGAAGCAGAGTTTCACAGACCTAAAAAAGCCAACCAGTTAATTGACTGGCCAACATGAGAAAGAGGAAGCAAAATAAAAACACCAATAAAACTCTAGAATCCTTTTTTATGGATTAAAAAGGGTCAAAGCATGGAAGGGGAGGAAGACAGCCCAGAGCTCAGAACTTCCACACCAAATGCTTCCAAGACAATTGAAGAATGCCTGAAAGCTATACATCAACTGTAAAAGGACTTTGAAAACCAAATGAGAGAAGTGGAGGAAAA
>JAQQSW010002544.1:0-14930 GCA_028646575.1 Pseudocheirus occidentalis
CTGAGGTAGGGAGACCCTCCCTGCCCTGCCAGAAAGTTAGAGAGCAAACCAGGGGAGGAGCTCTACAGTAGGATTGCTGTTTTAGGGTTGGGGTAGGGGAAAGACAGGGAGAAAATTCATAATTCAAAAATCTCATGAAAATCAAGGATGTAAACAAGAAAACATAAAAATTTTATTTAAAAAAAAGAAAATTAATGCAACTTTGAGGTTCTTCTTCATTCCCTTCAGACAGTCAAGGGTGACAGAGGAGAAAACTTACAAATATTGGAGGGACTGTGAGAAAGCAGGTAATTCTGTTGGTAGAGCTGTGAATTGGTCCCACCATTTTGGGAAGTAGTCTAATAATTCCTGCTTATGAAATCAGAGTTAACGTATTCTTTGCTAACTAGGTGCCAACATCAGTCATTTTTACCTTGCTGAAGCAGTGTGTCCTTTCAGTTTTGATGCCCTGTGGCAAGTCCCCCATTATCCCTCTCTGGTTTTATCTTTGAAGGTTTGCAATAATTCACAAAAATGAAGCACCAACGCCTAAATAACCAAGACTCAAAACTAGAAAACTTATTCTCTAAACCAAAAGAGCAAAAATATAAATTATATCAGAAAGTAAGAAACCCTAAGATAGAAGGAATCGCCAAGTTGAAGGGAATTGTCTGGGGTATTCTTGTTGGCATGAAGGTCCCAGCATCTTTGCTGTAGATATGGCCATCTGTGCTACAGAAGACAGGATTTCAGCCTGAGCTTACAGAGTGAGAAAGTCACACTGGTTTGTTGCCTAGCAACTGAAACAGGGCTTCCATTTCCCTTGCAAGTGAAGCTGGCCAGCTGTTTCTCTCATAGTAACCAAGAAGATAGTCATTAACCTGAATCCAGACTGAGTTAGGGAGGAGGCTGAGGGATTTGGATTAGGTCTAAGATAAGTCTGGAATCCTTTTCCAGACATAGGAAAACCCAGGAAGATTAAAGAAGTGTTAGAGTCATTCCCAAAGTTCACTGGGAGATCTGAAGTTGTTCCAAATGTATCTGGGGAATTTAACCCAAACCAGAAGTCTTCCTAATGAAGCCCCAAGCCTGTGTCATAGAGAAAAGAGCGCAGGTTTGGGAGACAGTTGACCTGGACTTAGTTCTACTACTTACTGTGTGATGTAGAATATATATATACACATATGTGTGTATGTATATATACATGTATATATACATATCTAGCTATATCTATGCATCTATCTAAATCTATATACATAGGTCTTTGTATTTCTCTCTGTATGTGATATGTGTGTGTGTGTATGTCTTGTTTTTATGTAGTTATTTGCATTTTGTGACCTTGAGTGCAAGGATAGTCTTTTTTTCCTTTCCTTGTATCCCCAGTGCTTATCACAGTGCTTGGAACACAGGAGAACATTAATAAATGATTTTTGACTGACTGACCTCCACCTTTACCTTTCTCAAATTAGGCAGTTTTCTGGAACCTGCTCTCCATAGATCCTGAAAGGGAAGGCCCCTGGAGGGAGGGGATCAGTAGTCACTATTGATCACATCTGCTGTAATCCATGTGTCAGACCCTGAACTCTAATATCTCAGACTGAGTTCATTCTCAGGAGACTTTCTCCAATACTAATCCTAACAGCTTGCTTCACCCCATACTGGATCTCTTTTAGAAATGTTAGAATCTGACCTTTTTTTTCGAAGGGCTTTCAGTTCTTTTGTAAGAACCCTGGAGAACAAAAGCATTAAACATATAAAAGTTTACTTGAGATAGAAAGGAGCAAAAGAAAATTTTCATGTCTGAGTACCTTACAATGAACTTTATTTCTATGTACAGAGAATAAACTCATAGTCCACGTAGATTTGTAAAATCACTTTCCAAAGTCTTCATAACACTGGAATTGAAGGTCCTGAGGTTATCTCCCGTGTCTTCAGGATGCATTGCATCTGTGGTCATTCTTTACAGTACCAGGTAATGTTTATTGTCCCAGGAACAACAGACCAAGAGAACAAGTCTGCATGCTCTGTGTTCCTCATTCCAACCTCCAGATAATATTTTTGCCACCATCAGTCATCAGTCTCTTCTTTTTGTGCTTCATTCCAATCACCATTTTAATCACAAATCCAAATCCTTGTCAGGGTGATATAATAATATTAATAATTAATAATATAATTTTAGTATATTCCTTGCATTTCCTTGCAATTTATCCTGCATATATTTTTCTGATTGCATGTTATTTCTCTCAATAGACTGTAAGCTCCTTGAGAGCAGAGATTGAAGGGGTTTTTCCTTTTTTTGGAGGAGGCTTTTTTTTGTATCTCTGGCACTTAGTCCAATGCCTGGCACAAAGTAGGCATTTAATAATTTCTTGTTGACTTGACTTAACTTGTTTTAACTTGCTTTTCTCTAATAAGTAGTGAATTGTAGGATTTTTTCATATTCTTGTATATTATGTGAATTGTTCTTTGAAAAACTACCTATTCACATCCTTTGACCATTTATCTATTAAGGAATGTCACTTGTTCTTATGCATTTGAGTAATTTCTTTTTAAATATTAGGAGACCTTTCTTATAGATTCCCTTCCCCCAGACCAGGTAACTGCTTTCCTTTAATTTGGACTGTAGTGGGTTTGTTTATGCAAAATCTTGAAAAATACAATCAAAATTGTCCATTTCATCTTCTAGAATTTTTTCTATCCTGTCTTTAGTCATGACTCCTTCACTATTCATAGATGAAAAATACTATTCCTTTCTTTCTCCTCTAATTTTTTATTTATAACACAACATTTATATCTAAGTCATATCCATTTGGAGCTTACCTACATATCCATTTGACTATCAAAACAAATCCTTAAGTTATGGGGGCAGAGTTTCCAAACAAGTACAGTATCAAAATGCAACCCAATTGTCTCCCAAAGCTCACCTCCATATCACAGACTTAGCTGTGAGGGTATCACTACCCCCTTTGCCTTGAAGGTATAGAACCAAGTGCTTCCAGAAGGTATCAGACATAGGAAGGTAATATCGAGAAATGTTTTCTAGGTTGCTTCTTTGCCAGTTAGTGCAGGAGAGAGAAGAGATACACAAACACCTACAACAGGGAAAGTTATTTTCAGAAATCCCATAAAATGCAATATTACTACTGCCAAATTCCAGAGGCCAGTGTAAGTCCCACCTAACTAAATCTACTGGAATCAGTAATATCTTTTCCTCCTTTTTAAACTCTGGCTATTTCCCCCCCAGAAAACATCCCCAATGACAGAATCACATGTCATAGGGCCTCTGTTTTCTCTCAGTTTTAGAGTGATTGCCTGATTTGGTGTTGCTAGCCATAGTGCTGACCATTTCTGTGACAATGGTACTTTAATTTAACTTCAGGAAACTGACTTTTATCTCAGTCATGCCATTTATTGTCTGCATCACCCAAAGCAAGTTCATCCAACTTCTCTAGCTCTCTTTTTCCTTATGTGTGAAGCTTAAATCATCTTTTCACTACTGACTCTAATTTTATTTAATTCATCTAATTAATTTAATTTATCTAATTAATTTAATCTAATTTAATTTAAATTCACTAACTGACTCCCAGGCAAGACTATCATGATGAACAAATAAGGTCATGTGTATAAAGTTCTTTTATGCTTTAAAGCATAAATATCAGGTACCTCCACACACCACCAGACAAATTCCTAAATATACTATGGCAACTTGGTCCTGATAGTTAAACATGATGTACAAGAGTTTTTAACATTTGCTATATAAGCAGCAGAGTCCTAAATAGGCCCTTATCTTTTCCCCAATTAGAATCTCTTCTTTTTAGAAAAGCTAAGTGAATTTCACTTATTTTATTTTTAAGGCACAATTCTGACTGTGTTATTTCTCTCCTACCAAAACTTTAGTGACTCCCTATTGCCTGTAGGATAAAACAAAAGTTCATTTGCGTGCTGTATGTAGCTCTCTACAATCTGGATCTTACCTACTTCTCCATCCTAATGTAAAATATGAGCCAATTCCCTTTATAAATTCTATACCCCAGTGAATTGGGTACTATTCAACACTTCTTGCACTAAATACTCCACAAAACATCTCCACACATTCACACAAGACATTCCCTATACTTAGAATTTATTAGCTCATCTCCATCTCTCAGAAAGTTTGTCTTCTTTCACTTTCTCCCAGGCAAGACAACGATCATTTATTCTGCACTTACTAAGTAAGTGTTAAATGCTGGAAATGTGTGGGGAATGCAAATATAAACAAAAATGATAGTACCTGTCCTCAAGGAGATTACATTCTAATGAGGGACTCAATAAAGCTTTCCATCACTTTCCCAGTAGTTGATATTCTTCCACAACTCAATTTTCCTTGTGCTGTACTTAGTTGTATACATGTTGTATTCTCCAATAAAGTATAACCTCTTTGAGAATAGGAATAGTTTTGATCTTGTCTTTTTATCCTCAGTATGTAGCACAGTGCCTTACACAAAGCAGGCATTTAATACATGTTTATTCAATTGAATGCATAATGAAATTGAAAAATTAACAGCAAAGTGTCTTGCAATAAAAAATCACAATATTTATTACCTACTAAATGCTAGATACTCATACTTTGTATTGGGAAGGTTACTTTAAAAAGAATCCTGCTGACAAAGAACCAAATAGAATGGCCGTTGTGGTAACCAGTCCTCTAATGAGAAAAAAATGTGAGTTCCTTCAGGAGCTATATTAAGGAAGGGTGAAATGCTAAAAATCTTTTTCACACCAAATGGGTGATATATAATATCTGAAATGCCAACACTGTATACTCTAACATCTGTTCTTCCTCTTCTTTCTTTTTTATTTTCTTATTTTTAGTATTCCTTATGTTTGGAGCCTTGTCTCCCACGATTGTAAGCATGTTACTGACAACACAATTAACTTTTAAAAAGATATTATTTGTGTTCCTTCAGAGTACCAGATACTAACCACTTACTCAACAAAAGGGAATTTCAGATACCAGTGAATTTGTTAGAACTCAACTACAGTTTAGTTAACCAAATGTTACTTCACGTTTTTGTTGTCCCAAACAGATAAAGGAACCATCGTGAAAACTCTCCCTCTCCCTTTCCCTCTCTGTCTTAGAAAAAATAAGATCACAAATTCAGAGCAAGAAGAAAACCACAGAAGCCATTTGATTCAATTCCTTCCTTTTACATATGTGGAAACTGAGACCAAGAGAGATTAAGTGATTCACCAAAATCATACAAGTAGTAATAAGGAGTAGGAATCTGGGGCAGTAGGAAGGAGTAATAAGGAGCAGGAAGTCTTCTTACTCTGAAGTTAGTACTCTTTCAATTATACCGTGGTTCTTTTCACAATAATTTATTCTGACAGATGTTTCCAATTTTCTGTTTTTAGATGGAAAAGATCCTCCTTTATCCCTTTCTACCCCCCCCCCCACACATACACACATTTGTCCACATACAAATATACAAAAACTATCCTTTATCTTGTGGCCAGCACAGCCCCTGGGTCCAATATTTCCATGAAAGTAAGACTGAGAAGTCATTAAATTTTCCAGGGTTCTGAAATGTTATTACAAGAGTCTCCAATAAAAATTCTAACTCCCTTTGAAAAAGCATATTTCAGATCTTCAACCATTGCTGAGAATTCAACAGATACGAAACTACAATCACCAGTAGGGAGCTATCCAATTCTAGAATCCGTGTAAAGGACCAAAGGGGACAATGTTAACTCTAGATAATAGCGCCTTAAAGGGTACCAGGAAAAGAACCCAGGCCCAATTAGGCTCATTCTTCCCCAGACCCTTTATACTTCACCTTTCCTTTGGATTCCAGTGCTCCCACACTGACAACCCTAACTTCTAGACCTCCAATTCTGCTTCCTTTGGCTTCCTGAATGCTGGATAATCAATAATTACCATTATACAGCCTTCTCCCTGTTCACCACCTGTGGTCCAAGGATTAGTCTTCGTGTATTGTCTAGATAGCTGCCATTTGTCATTTTTGAAGTAAGGGGATACATTTTAATGATATGTAATCATCCTTTCTATGTCCTCCTTCACTTGTAGAGAATGTTATCTAGTTAGCTAAGTGACAATTAGTAATGTAGATGAATTGCCAAAAAGTATTCATGCCTTCAAGAGGCTTCTTAGTTGGCTGAAGATGATCAAAGGACAATAGACTAGGCAAATATGCTCAAGCCAAAATGCCCCACAAAAGGTGATATACAACATGAAAAAGGTGTTCTGGGATGAAAGATGCTTTTCTCATGTGATAGTTGTATGGTACAAGAAGCTGTAGTCTACAGGAAGACAAGTTAGAACAGAGAAGCTACATCTAAGTAGAAAAGTTTAGAAGCTAAGTACTTACTAATTTTATATTAGGACATTTTCTTTCATATACTTTCATATATACTTTGGGTAAGATAAATGACTTAGTTGATACATAACTGGGCCTGAAGTCAGGAAACCTGAGTTCACATCTGACCTCAGACACTAAGCTGTGTGATCCTGTGCAAGTCATTTAACTTCTGTGTTCTTAAGAGGCAGCCAGGTGGTTCAGTGGATAGAGTGCTGGGCCTGGAGTAAGGAAGACCTGAATTCAGATCTGACCTCACATACTTACTAGCTGTGTGACCCATGGCAAGTCACTATGTTTGCCTTAATCCACTGGATAAGGGAATGGAAAACTACAACCTTTCCCAGGAAAATGCTACGGACAGTATGGTCCATGAAATTACAGAGTTGGACACAACTGAACAATAAAAATTCATGCTTTACATGGTTGTATTATTTGTGAATTTGCATAGAGTCTCCCTTAAAAATAAACAGCGGAGAAGGGAGGAGCCAAGATGGCAGCACAGAAGCAAGAAAACTCTGTGAGATCCCCCCATAACCACCTAAAATACCTATAGTTCTTTTTGCTTTTGGGAGGGCAATTGGAGTTAAGTGACTTGCCCAAAGTCAAACAGTTAGTAAGTATATCAAGTGTCTGAGGCCAGATTTGAACTCAGGTCCTCCTGACTTCAGGGCCAGTGCTCTATTCACTGTGTCACCCAGCCGCTCCATAAAATACTATAAATTATAACTCTAAACAAATTTTAGAGCTACAGAATCCACGAAGTGACAAAGAGAAACAAATCTCCCACTGAAAGCAGCCTGGCAGGCCTACAGGAATGATCCATTGCATGGTGCTAGGTGCCAAGCCCAGCCCCATGTGAGCCCATGGTTTTAGTCCCAGAGCAGCCCCAACCAGCAGCAGCTAGAATAGACTTTGGGAGAGTGGATCACCAGCTGCTATGGTGGTTTCCAGAATTATCAGGCCATAAATGCCAAAGACAAAGTAAAAGGTTGGTGTGGAATTCTTTTGAAACTGGGAGTGTGGGGTGGGGGGGTTGGGGGGGGTGCAGAGTACAGTCCAGCCCCTGCCCCAGGGGCAAGATGTAGTGGAGATGCTGTGGCCATGCAGCTGCCTCCACATGGTTGCTTCAGAGCTCCTGGCTTGCAGATTGTAGGGGGACCAAACGACCATTAAGAGGGTAATTGCTCTTCCTTTGACTTGCTTGGATCCAGATTGCAGTCTTGGGTGGTTGTCCTAGAGTGAGGTAGAGCATGTGGGGGCTGTAGAGAGGGTACTCATCTAATAGCTCCAGAAGCTGCAAAAACCCCAGTGATTTGGGACATAGCTCTCTCCATTTCGGAAGCAGAGTTTTAACATGGCAAAGAGCTCAAAAGTCAAGTAATTGGCTGGGAATATGAGCAAGCAGAGGAAGCACAAAGAGACCATAGAATCCTTTTTGGGGGACAAAAAGAATAAAAGCATGGAATGGGAGGAATACAACAAAATCAGAACTCCTGTACCAAAAGCCTCTAAGAAAAATATGAACTGGTTACAGGCCATGAAGGATCTCAAGAAGGATTTTGAAAATCAAGTAAGAGAAATGGAGAAAAAAATTGGGAAATGAGAATGATGCAAGAAAATAATGAAAAGCAGGTCAACAGCCTGCTGAAGGAGACCCCCAAAATGCTAAAGAAAATAACATTTTAAAAAATAGACTAACTCAAATGGGAAAAGAGGCCCAAAAGCCAATGAGTAGAAGAATGCCTTAAAAAGCTGAATTTGCCAGACTGAAAAGGAATTTTAAAAGCTGAAGAGAATAACTCCTTCAAAATTAGATTGGAGCAACTGGAAGCTAATGACTTTATAAGAAATTAAGATACAACAAAACAGATCCAAAAAATGAAAAAAAAAACAGAAAGCTATGCGGAAAATCTCATTGGAAAAACCACTGTTCTGGAAAATAGATCCAGGAGAGATCATTTAAAAATTATTGGTCTACCTGAAAGCTATGATCAAAAAAAGAGTCTAGACACTATCTTTCAAGAAATTCTCGAGGAAAATTGCCCTGATGTTTTAGAACCAGAGAGCAAAATAGAAATGGAAAGAATTCACCAACTGTCTCTTGAAAAAGATCCCAAAAAGAAAACTCCTAGGAATATTATAACCAAATTCCAGAGTTCCTAGGTCAAAGAGAAAATGCTGCAAGCAGTCAGGAAGAAACAATTTGAGCATTGTGGAAACACAATCAGGATAGAATAATACCTAGCAGCTTGTATATTAAGAGATCAAAGGGCTTGGAATACAATATTCCGGAGGTCAAAGGAGCTAGGACTAAAACCTAGAATC
Source organism: Pseudocheirus occidentalis (assembly GCA_028646575.1). Classification (NCBI taxonomy): domain Eukaryota; kingdom Metazoa; phylum Chordata; class Mammalia; order Diprotodontia; family Pseudocheiridae; genus Pseudocheirus; species Pseudocheirus occidentalis. The sequence goes on from JAQQSW010002544.1 coordinate 8,664, forward strand.
ACCTACCCAGCAAAATTGAGTATAATTACTCAATTACTACAGGGAAAAATATGGTCATTCAATGACATAGAGGACTTTCATGCATTCTTGATGAAAAAACCTGAGGTGAAGAGAAAATTTGACTTTCAAATACAAGAATCAAGAAAAAAAGAGATGGTAAACGGGAAAAAGAAATCATGAGGAACTTATTAAAGTTGAACAATTTACATTCCTACATGGAAAAATGATCATTGTAACTCATAAGACTTTTCTCAGTATGAGGATAGCTGAAGGGAATATATATGTATATATGTGTATATATGTACACATATATACACATACACACATGTATATATGTACACATACATGTACGTTTGTGCCTATAAGTATATATATATGTGTAGGCATTTGTATGTTCATGTATACATTGACAGAGGGCACAGGATGAGTTTAATATGAAGGGATGATATCTAAAAAAATAAAACTAAGAGGGGAGAGAGGAATTTATTGAGAGAAGAAGAAAGGAAGTGATATATTAGGGTAAGTTATGTCATATAAAAGAGGCAAGAGAAAACTGTTACAATGGAGGGGAAGAGCAGGAAGGTGAAAGGGAATGGGACAACCTGGTTCTCATTGAATTTGGCCTAAGGAGAGAATAACATATACACTCAATTGGGTATCTTATCCTACGGGAAAATAGAGGTTAGGGGATAAAGAGGGGGGATGATAGAAAGGAAAGCAGATTGGGGGAGAGGGTAGTTAGAAGCAAACATATTTGAAAAAAGGATAAGATCAAAGGAGAAAATAGAATATGTGGGGGGTAGGATAGGATAGAGGGAAATATAGTTAGTCTTCCACATTATAACTACTATGGAAATGATTTGGGTAACTACACATGTACAACCTGTATTGAATTGCTTCTCTTCCCAGTGGGGGTAGGTGAGGAGGGAAGAAGGGAAAAAATCTGAATCTCAAAAGTTTTAAAAACAAATGCTTTAAGAAATGGGTTTTTTTACATGCAACTGGGAAATAAGATATTCAGACACTAGAGTATAGAAACCCATCTTGCCTTACTAGAAAGTTAGGGGGATGAAGGGGGAGGATATAAGAGAGAACAGATTGGGGGAAGGGGTATTCAGTAGGCTTGCTATTTTGGGGTGGGAGATAAGGGAAAGATGAGGAGAGAAAAAAATTGTAACTCAAAATCTTGTGGAAATGAATGTTGAAAACTAAAAATAAATAAATTTAGAAAAACAAAAGAAAGAAATGTTCCTGAAGCAGAATCAAGATGGCAGAGTAAAAGCATGGAATTGCTTGAGATCTCTCCAAGCCATTCCAAATACCTCTTTAAAATTAGTCTAAAGAAATTCTAGAGTGGAAGAACCCACAAAATGACAGAGTGGAACAAATTTTCAGCCAAAGGCAACCTGGAAGTCAACAGAAAAGGTCTGTTGCACCAGACTGAGAGAGGAACACAGTCCAACACAGGCCATACCAATACAGATCAGGCCTCAGGGGACTGAATCACTGGCAGCTGTGATTGGTTCAAGACTTCTCAACCCACAAACACCAAAGAAAACTTTGAATGTCAATAGGAAGGATCTATTGGACCTGGATGAGAGAAGAGTGATCTGGCCCCAGTCCAGACACAGTCCTGGGGTGGCAAATGGTGGTGGTAGCTGTTTACAGAGCTCCTGAGCCACAGACTGTGGGAAGCCTGAGTGGTTGATTGGAAGTGGATTACAGGGATCTCTTTTCTGGTGCTTAGGCTTTGTTGTGCTTGCATCTGCTGCTTTATCTGTGCTTGCATCTGGGTCACACTCTTGTGTGAAGGTCCTGGGGTGAGAAGGTGTTCTGGTATGGTGGAACTTGTGACAGGGGTGGAGAGGAACTCCTCCTCACAATTTCAGGGCAGAAAAAAAGTGCTTGTGGTTACTTACAGACCAGAACACACACTCAGAGATGAGGAAACACCTCTCCTTAAAAATACTAAATGGGAAAAACTGAAAATTTATAAGTCCCCAGAAGTATCTCTGAAAACAGCTGCACAAACCCCCTAAAGCTTGGAACAGTGCACCTTCCACACTAGAAGCAGAACCCTACCTTAACAAAGAGCTAAAAAGTCAAGTAATTGACTGGGAAAATGAGCAAACATTGAGGAAAAAAAACCTGACTATGAAATCTTACTTTGATGACAAAGTAGAACAAAACATAGAACCAGAAGAAGACAACAAAATCAAATCTGCTACATCCAAAGCCTCCAGGAAAAATGTGAATTGGTTCCTGGCCAAGGAAGAGATCAAGAAGAATTTTGAACATCAAGTAGGAGAAGTAGAGAAAAATTTGGGAAGAGAAATGAGGGTGGTACAGGAAAATAATGAAAAATAACAGTTTGATAAAGGTGACCTCCCCAAAATACTGAAGAAAAAAACAACTTAAACATAGACTAGAGCAAATAGTAAAAGAGGTCCAAAAAGCCATTGAGAAGAAGAATGCCTTAAAAAGTAGATTTGGCCAAATGGAAAAGAAGGTCCAAAAGCTCACTGAAGAAAATAATTCCTTAAAAATTAGAATGGAGCAAATGTAAGCTAATTACTCTAAGAGAAATCAAGAAATTGTAAAGCAAATCTGAAAGAATGAAAAAAAATAGAAGACAATGTGAACTAACTCACTGGAAAAATAACTGACCTGGGAAAAAGCTCTAGGAGAGAGAATTTTAAAATTATTGGACTATCTGAAAGACATGATTGGAAAAAACAGCCTAAACATCGAGATATCAATAAATTTTTCAAGAAATTATCAAGGAAAAATGCTCTGATATACTAGAACTAGAGGGTAAAATAGAAATTGAAATAATCCACTGATCATCTTCTGAAGAGATTCCCTAAATGAATACTCTCAGGAATATTATAATAAAATTCCAGACCTCCCAGGCCAAAGATAAGATATTACAAGCAGCCAGAAAGAAACAATTCCAGTGTTGTGGAGCTACAGTCGAGATAACATGAAATTTAGCAGCTTCTACATTAAAGGATTGGAGGATTTGGAATACAATATTTCAGAGGTCAAAGAGGTAGGACCAAAACCAAGAATCACCAGCAAAACTGAGTATAATCATTGTGGCAGAAAACATTGACATTAAATGACAGAGTAATTAAATGCATTCTTGAGGAGACAGAGCTAAATAGAAAATTTGATTTTCAAATATGAGACTCAAGAGAAAATGAAAAATTAAACAGGAAAGAGAAATCATAAGGGACTTATGTTTACATTACTATATGGAAAGATATTTGTAATGCATGAGACCTTTCTCAGTAGTAGGGTAGTTGGAAGGAATGTACACACACACTTATATGTATGTATGCATGTATGTATATATATACACACATGTATGTATATGTATATATGTGTTTATATGTTCATACATACATATATATATATAGTCACAGGGTGAGTTGAATGTGAAGGGATTATCTCTAAAAAATAAAATTAAGAGGTGAGAGACGAATGTACTAGGAGAAGGAAAAATGGAGAGGTAGAATGGGGGTAAATTAGCACACATAAAAAATCAAGAAAAAACTTTCACAGGGGAGGGGAAGAGGGAAGAGGTGAGAGGGAATGAGCAAATTTTACTCTTGTCAGATTTGGCTTAAGGAAGAAATAACATACACACTCAACTGGGTATAGATATCTATCTTACCCTACAGGAAAGTAGGGGGAAAGGGGATAAAAGGGGAGATGATAGAAAGGAGAGCAGATTGATGGAGGGTGGTATTCAAAAGCAAACACTTTTGAGGAGGGACAGAGTCAAAAGAGAGAACTGAATAAATAGGGGAAGGGATAGGATGGAGGGAGATATAGGTAGTCTTTCACAACATGATTATTATGGAAGTGTTTTGCCTGATTACACATGTATAACCTTTATTGAATCACTTGCCTTCTCAGTGTGGGTGGGTGGGGAAGGAAGAAGGAAGAGAATTTGGAAGTCAAAGTCTTAAAAATTAATGTTAAAAATTGCTTTTACCTGCAACTGGGAAATAAGATATACAGGCAATGGCATAGAAATCTATCTTGCCCAATAGGAAAAAAGAAGGGGAAGATGATGAGAAGGGAGGATTAGAAGGTAGGGCAGATTGGGGGAAGGAGTAACTGGAATTCATGCCATCCTGGGTGGGGGAGGGGAGAGATGGGGAGAAAATTTGAAACTCAAAATCTTGTTGAAGTGAATATTGAAAACTTACAATAAATAAATAAATAAATGATTTTTTTAAAGAAAGGGTTCATTCTTTCCTATGCTTTCTAATAGGAATTGGAGTTATATTTTATTAAAAGCTTTTTCTGCATCTATTGATATAATCATATGATTTTTGTTGTTTTTGTTATTGACATGGTCAATTATTTTGATAGTTTTCTTAATATTGAACCAACCCTGCATTCCTGGTATAAATCCTGGTCATAATGTATGATCCTTGTGTTATATTGCTGTGATCTCCTTGCTAAGTTTTATTTACATTTTTGCATCAATATTTGTTAGGAAAATTGGCTTATACCTTTCTTTGTTTTTGCTCTCCTTGGTTTAGGTAGCAAAACCATATTTCTGTCATGAAGAGGATTTGGTAGAACTATTTCTTTACCTATTTTTTCAAATGACCTGTATAGTATTGGGATTAATTATTATTTAAATGTTTGATAGAATTTACCTGTAAATCCAGTCTGGTTCTGGGGATTTTTTCTTAGGGAGATCACTTATGGCATCTTCAATTTAGTTTCCCAGGTTAGAGGTTTTTAAGTATTCTATTTCCTCTTCTGCTAACCTGGGAAACTTATATTTTTGTAAATATTCATCCATTTCACTTAGATTGTAAGTTTGCTGGTACATAATTGGGCAAAATAACTCCTAATAATTGCTTTAATTTTGTTTTCATTGGAAGTACATTAACCTGTTTCATTTTTGATACTGTTAATTTTTTTTCTTTTTAAAACTTAATCAATTTTTGTGACAGTCCTCTGGTATAAGGGATTCCCTTTAAGGAGGACAGAAAAATTTCCTTTTGACCCTTGTTTCCTATGACAGGGCTCATAGTGCTGCCCAAGTTCTTATCAGAGGTGCAATTGCCAGAAAGGAAAGTCCCTGTCTAGGGACTAGTTTTGTCTAAGGAAAGGTCCACAAACCAGCTGTGGATGTTGGGGAAAACAACCCCATTAATGAGTTTTATTCCTGTGAATAATACATCATACTGAGGAGGCCAGTTCAATATTTAAACTTTATTAAAAAAATAACAGAGAAGAGTTGGAGAGGAGGGGGCAGAGTCAAGATGGTGACATAGAAGCAGCAAAACTCCACAGTTCCCCCATAACCACCTCAAATACCTATAAAATATGACTCTAAACATATCTTAGAGCTCCAGAACACACAAAAGGCCAGAGAAACAAAGTTCCTTCTGAAGGTGGCCAGGCAGGCAGATGGAAGGAGGTTCAACCCAGTGTGCTGGGAGCCCAGACCAGCACCACATGAACCCAAAGTTGGAGCCGAGGGTAGCTAAGGAAAAACCATGGCTGGAACTTTCAGGAGAGTGGATCACTAGCAGCTGTGGCAGTTTCCAGAATTATCAATCCATAAGAGCCAGAGACAAAGGGAAAGGTTAGTGGAACTCAGCTAAATTTGGGGGAGAGGGTCTGGCCAACTGCGCCAGAGCTAGAAGCAGCTGAAGCAGTGGCCCTGCCACTGCCTCCACATGGCTGCTTCAGAGCTCACAGCCTGCAGATTGCAGGGGGGGCCAAACAATTATTCAGGGGCTGAGTGCTCTTGCCTTGAGATGCCTGGATCAGTATCACAGTCTTGGGCGGTGGTCCTGATGTGCATTTTCAGTGAGCTAAAGCTGGTGGGTAATGGAAAGACAGTGGCCTCCTAATAGCGTCAGCAGCTGCAAAAACCCCAGTGATTTGGGACAGAGCTCTCCCCTCTGAAAGCAGAATCCTACAAAACTCAAAAGCCAAGTAATTGACTGGCAACATGAGCAGGCAAAGGAAGCAAAGCAAGCCCAGCAATCCAACTTTAGATTCCTTTTTGGGGGGACAAAAAGGATCAAAGGATGGAACGGGAGGAAGACAACACAGTCAGAACTCCTGCACCAAAAGCTTCCAAGTAAAATGTAGACTGGCTATAGGTCACAGAGGAGCTTAAGAAGTATTTTGAAAACCAAATAAAAGAAGTGGGGGGAAAACTGGGAAGAAAAATGAGAATGACACAAGAAAATCATGAAAAGAGAGTCAACAACCTGACTGAAG
>JAQQSW010002545.1:0-14930 GCA_028646575.1 Pseudocheirus occidentalis
CTAGCTCCCTTGATCTCTGTAATATCATATTTGAAGCCTTTTAGTCCCTTAATGTAGAAGCTGGAGAGAATATTACAGGCTGCCAAGAGAAAACAATTTGAATACTGTGGAAACACAATTAGGGTAACCCAGGATCTGGCAGCTTCTACACTGAGGGATCCAAGGGCCTGGAATATGATATTTCAAAGATCAAGGGAGCTGGGATTAAAACCAAGAATCACCTACCCAGCAAAATTTAGTATAATGTTCCAGGGGTAAATATGGTCATTGAATGAGGTGGAGGACTTTCAAGCATTCTTGCTGAAAAAACCAGAACTGAATGGAAAATTTGACAATTAAACACAAGAAGCATGAGAAGATAAACGTGGGAAAGAAATCATACGGAACTTATCAAAGTTGAACTATATACATGCCAATATGGAAAAATGAAAATAGTAACTTATTAAACTTTTCTTAGTATAAGAAGAGGTGAATGGAATACAAATGTATACACATGTATACTTACACATATGTCTATATATGTATATTATGAATACATATCTGAACATGTATGTATATGTGTACATAGAGGGTATAGGTTGAATTGAATATGAAGGGATGATACTTTAAAAGGTGACATTCTGAGATGGGAGAGGACTAGAATGAGAGGAGATAGGGAGAGACAAAGTGGGGTTAACCATCCCATATAGAAGAGGCAAGGGATAACTGTTACAACTTTACTTTCATTTACTCTCATTGAATTTGGCTTAGGTAAGTAATGACATAAACTCTAAACTGGGTATCTTGCCACACAAGAGAGTAGGCGGGATGGGGATGAGAGGCAGTATGATGGAGGGGAGGGCAGGGTCTGGGGGTGGGTTGCTGGAAGCACACAGTTCAATAAAGGGACAGGGACAGGATATTGAACAGAACAAGGGTGGGGCAGGATAGGAAGGAGGGACATATGATCAGACTGTCACAATATGTCTGCTGTGAAGATATCCTGTATAAATCACACATGCACAGCCTAGATTGAATTGCTTGTCCTTCCAGTTGGGGTGGGTGACAAGGGAGGAACCGAAAGAATGTGGAATTCAAAGCTCTGCGATACATGCAACTAGGAATTAAGATGTACAGGGACTGGGGTAGGGAGACCCTTCCTGCCCTACCAGAAAGTTAGAGGGGCTTGGGAGGGGGGCACAAAAGAGAGCAGATCAGGGAAGGGGCTTTACAGTGGGATCACTGTTTTGGGGTTGGGGGTAGGGGAAAGATGGGGAGAAAATTTGTAACTCAAAAATCTCATGGAAATGAATGATGTAAACAAGAAAACAAATAAAAACTTTTTATTAAAATATCAGGGGAATTTTCTTTGAGGATTTCTTGAAGGGTGCTTTCTAGGTTCTCTTTTTGATCGTGACTTTCAGATAGTGCAAAAATTTATCAATTGTCTCTCTTGGATCTATTTTCCAGGTCAGTGGTTTTTTTCAATGACATATTTCATATTGCTTCTATTTTTCATTAGTTTGGATCTTTTTGATAGTATCTTGATTTCTCATAAAGTCATTTGCTTCTATTTGCTCCACTCTAATTCTGAAAGAATTATTCTCTTCAGAAAGCTTTTGAGATTTTTTTTCCATCTGGGAAATTTGACTTTTTAAGGCATTCTTCTCCTCATTGCCTTTTTGGGCCTCTTTTGCCATTTGAGTTAATCTATTTTTAAGGTATTATTTTCCTCAGTCAGGTTGTTGACTCTCTTTTCATGATTTTCTCTCATCATTCCCATTTCTCTTCCATTTTTTCCTCCCCTTCTCTCATTTGGCATTCAAAATCATTTTTAAGCTCCCCTATGTCTTGTAACAAGTCTATATTTTTCTTGTAAGCTTTTGGTGCAGGACTCCTGACTGTGTTGTCTTCCTCCCCTTCCATGGATTGATAATTTTTGTCCCCAAGAAAGTAATCTAAAGTGGGATTGCTGTGCTTGCTTTTCTTCCTTTGCCTGCTCATGTCACCAGGAAATAACTTGACTTTTTGTCTCAGTAGAACTCTGCTTCCAGAGGTCAGAGCTTTGTCCCAAATTGCTTGGGTTTTTCACAGATGCAAGGGCTATTAGGAGACCACCATCTCTGCAGCTTCTACCAGCTTTGGCTGACTGATCACACACCTCAGGACCACCATCCAACACCTCTATCCAGATCCAGGCCTGTTAAAGCAAGAGCGCTTAGCCCCTGAATGTTTGTTTGGCTCCCCTTGCAATTTGTAGGCAGAGAGCTCTGGATCAGCCATGTGGCAGCATCTGCAGGACTCATGCAGCTGCTTCTTGCCCTGGAGGCAGAAGGCTGACCCCAAATTTAACTGAGTTCCAGTCTTTTCACTTAGTCCTTGTTTCTAGTGGGTTGATAATTCTGGAAACCACCACTGCTGCCAGTGATCCACTCCCTTGAAAGCTCCAGCTATGGTTTGTTCTGACTGTCCTAGGGCTCCAGCAAGGGTTCATGTGGTGCTGATCTGGGCTCCCAGCATGCTGTGATGAACCCCTTCCTGCCAGTGTGCCTGGTTGCTTTCAGCAGGAGCTTTGTTACTCTGTAATTTTGTGGGTTCTGGAGCTCTCAAATTTGTTTAGAGTAATATTTCATAGGTATTTGAGGTGATTATGGAAGGGAGCCACAGAGTTCTCCAGCTTCTAAGCTGCCATCTTGACTCCACCCTGCTCCCTACCCCCATAACAGCATTTTTGGAAGGATAAAGTGAGATAATATTATTGAAATATTTAGCAGAGTATCTAGCACATAGTAGGCACTTATAAATGTTTGTTGAATCTAAATCTTATCTAGAAATATTCTTTCTTCTCTTTGGATTCTGTATTGGTCTTCCTCCATGACTGTGATATGTCTATTTTTTTTAGCATGTCTATTCTACCTTTTTATGCCTGACTTGATATTAAAAATCAAAAGACTATTGAACAAAGTTATCTGATGTTTTGTTTTTAAAAGAATCTTGTATGATGTTGACCTTTGTATAAGGGACACTTTGAAGGAGATCATTTAAGGTATTATTTTCCTCTGCCAAAGCAAATGCTTTGTTAATGTCAACAAACATAAGCAGAGTGGGACCTTGAATTCTCCTCACCTTTCAGTCAATACCTTGCACAGTCTACATAGCTATGACTTTTCTCATTTCTTGAACCTGAAGAATATTTTCCAACCTATATTTTAACCATTAAACTCCCCTTTGTCCACTTTAGTATTTTTCATAAAATATTAAATAATATGTGAAAATGTGTGTGTATAGGAATACTTATCCATATATCTGATCTAACAGAAGAGTACTTAATTGTTTTGCATGTCACGAGCCTCTTTGGAAGCCTGGTAAAACCTATACACCACCCTTAAAAATAATTTTAATTATAAACAATTTTAACAAAAATAGGATGGCAAAGGAAATCAATTATTTTAAATTCATTATCAAATTTAAAAAAAAAATCCAAAGATCCCAGGTTAAGAAGTCATTATCTAAGTTACTATTTGGGTGTATAAGCTGCAATTATTGCAGCATTTTTTTGCAGCATTTCTTTTTACTAATATTTACACTAATCAAATATGAAGTGGGGACTAGCAGATAAAGAGATGGCCTCAGACCAGAGGACATGGGCTTGATCCCAACTCAGTTATTTACTGAATGTAAGACTCTGGGAAAGTTACTTATTCTACCTTTTCTTCTCTTGGAGGTGACTATCTAAAATCATAAGTTTTAGAGGACGTACCAGTTTGCACTGGTTAAGGGAGCTCTCTGTGTCAATGAAATCATAGGTCCAAAACACATATTTATCCTTATCATGTATATTGCAAATTAATATGACTTAATGTCTTATGAAATAATGTTTCTTTTTGCTTTTGGAGGCACAAGAAAATCATCTCCTCCATTTGCCTATTTAGTAATGACTTGCAAACCATTCTTTCTTTAACTGTGACTTTATTTTTCTTTTTAAAAAAGGTGTAGTGAGAATATCAAGATTGTTATGACTCAGATTTCATACCATGTCTTCTATTTGATCACCACATCAACTTCATCATCATGTCTTTCTTCTTTTCTTAAACTCTGGCCCTAGTGATTATCCACTACATTAGTCTTCCTTTTTCATGTTTAGAGTACCCGTGGTTAAGTAAGTGTTTAAAGATAGCCTGAGAACTATATCATTCTAATGTCCTTCTGTTCCCTTTTGAGCATTCTATGGCTATCACTGCAGAGGCTTCAAGGCTCTACAGGACATTATGTATTTTTCTTTGTTCCATTGGATTGTATGAACAGATAATTTTATCAACAGGTGGCCAACTTTCTAGTAATAAATCCCTCTAATTATGTACACTGATTCTAGGAAAGTAAACATACTCTATCACAGAAACGATACTCAGAGCTTTTCTAGTATTATAATTGATCTAACCAAAGCTCATACTCCACTTGGAGAACTTAAAAATGCAGGCTCTTGACTGTGCATTGGAGTTGATGGATATGAAAGGATGGCCTTAAGTTATAATAAGAATAATGACAGAGAATGACTTCCCACCCCCCACCCTGCCACACCCTGTGCTTTCAGGTTTTCAATTCCCTTTCAGGCTCATATCAAAGAGTTAGCCACATTTTAGAAATGAGAAAATTGATGCTGTGAGAATTTGCATGATCTGACCATAATTACAAAGCTAATAATGCTGGAGGCAGGGTTTGAACCTGAATAAATAGTCAACAATCCATAAACATGTACTAAATGTTGACTATGTGATAGGCATTGTGCTGAGCACTGGGTCTTCCATCATGCCTCCACATGCAGAACCTTATCCAATACTTGAATTCCAGTGCCCTCTATTTACAAAGGCATGAAATGATACAGTTTCTCAAAAATTCTTTATTAAACAGTTCCTATTTGTATCTTTTGAAATTGTCTAAAATCTTAGCTTTTGTTTTCTGTAAACAGTGTTTGTAGTAAAACTGATTTCTTGGCAATGCCAAATAAATCAGGCATTACTACATTAAATTTCAGTTAACTCAGTGAATATTTATTAAGTAACTACTATGTGTAATGCATGCACGGTGCTAGGTACTACACTGGAAAATGTTTTTGAAATCTCTTTTTTTTCACTCTCATCCTTTTTATTTCATTCTCAATATATTTGCTAAAATCTTATATTGCTCTGATTTGTGAGTCTTTCCCACATTGGCTGAGAATTGTTGAGAACTGAGGTCAAAAGGACCCAGCTTTTGACCCAAATACCAAAATCTTATCATGGATCTTCACTGACTCTAACATAAGTTCCTTAAGAGCCAGCTTATTCCATTAAAACAAACAAAAAAATAAACAAACAAGAACAACAAAAAATATTTTAATCCCCCAGAGCCAAGAATACAGTATATAATAAGGAGCAAGCACTTAATAAATGTTTGTTGATAGACTGATTGATAGTATATAGAGTCTCAGGGTTGGAAAGGACCATCTCATTCAAATGAAGGAATTAAGTAGGTATCCTGATATAAAGAACATTGGAGGTAAAGGCAGAAAACATGGGTTCAAATCCTAGCTCAGTTTTTTCCTATCTGTCTGACATGGGCTAGTCACTTTAGCTTTCTAGATCTTAGTTTTCTCATCTCTCAAATGAGGGGATAGGACTTTCAGTTATAAAAACTATGAACTTAGGAGGTCTAGAGAAGTGAAATTGTTGTTGTTCAGTCATTTAGTCATGTCTTACTCTGTGACCCCATTTGAGATTTTCTTGGCAAATATACTAGAATGATTTGCCATTTCCTTCTCTGAGGCAAACAGGCTTAAGTGACTTGCCCAGGGTCATATAGCTCCTAAATATCTGAGGCCAGATTTGAACTCATGAAGATAAATCTTCCAGACTTCAAGCCCAGGACTTCATTCACTGAGCCACCCAGCTGTCCAGGAAGTAAAATTACTCTTCCAAAATCACTTTGTTTGTTAGGAAGGGTTTGAGAGACACAAGACCAAAGCAATGCATCTAAAGAAGGATGGTTATCTGCAAATTTCAAAGTTTGTATACAAAATTTCCTGTTTTCAAGGGGTAACATTTTATGATCTGGCCAAACTGTATGATGGATGCTGAGTGGGAAAAGGAGATTTCCACATGTAAGTGGAAAGGAATGAGTATAGCAAGTTAATCAGATTTTTAAAAAATTAACCTTTATTCTCCTTTATAATAATATTTTCCTTCCCCTAGATATAATTCTTCTTCCCTAATCTTTATTTTCCCATGACTCTCTCCACCCACCCCACATGAATTTGTGGCTACCTTTACAGAAATAGAAACATTTACAGCTTTCTACTTCTCAAAATCACTACTTTAACAAGTAGTTTCTTAGTTCTCCTGTCCTCATTGACCTTTCAATCCTCTGACCTATGGCACTTAATGTTTATACCACAGAATCAGCATTTAATTATATCTGATCTTGTATTTTTAATTAATTGGATAATAAGTGTTCATCTTAATTATTCAATTAAGGTCCCAAAGGGCAAGAACCATGCCCTAAACCTCTTTGGAATGATCCATAGGGCTTGTCACCTTCCTACCAGTGGTGGATAATTTTGAACTGATGAATGAATAGTCAAATGTCTGCCATTGGTATGATAAAATTTTTAATTATTGTCAAAGTGTTTCTTCTTTTCATCTAGATGCCTGATTATTTTATAAAGTCCTAAATTCAGCCCTTAAAGATCTTTGAAAAAAGCCCAGAAAATGGACCATTGAATTTAGATGGTGTGAAACGTTAACCTGAGAATGGTTTACTCATTTAATTTGACTGTTTTAATTTTATAGATATATTTTCTTTTTGCATCATCTTCCACTTCTGAATATACCCATCACACCACTCCTCTCTACATACTCAGTAAGCTACCCCTGCAAAGAGAATTTAAAAAAAAAATCAAAAGAAACAAAAACAGTTCAGTAAAACTAACCAACCCATCGATCAAGTCTGGCAGGTTATACAGTGTTAAATATCCACAGTTACTCACCTCTTCAAAAAAGGAAGAAAGGTTTATCTTTCTTATCCCTTCTTCAGGGAAAAGCTTCATCATTATAATTTCACAGTGGTGAGTTTCCTTTGTTTTTGCAATTTTTAAAATTTACATTGTTCCCAGTTGCATGTAGTTAAGTGCATATTGTTTCACTGATTGTCCTTATTTTATTTAACATAAATTCATCTAACTTTTCCCATATTTCTCTGAATTCTTCACACATGATTTTTTTTTCTACAACACAGTAAGATCTCATTATATTCTCATACCATAATTGTTTTAGCCATGCCCTGTTCAATGAGTTTCTAGTGTTATAGGATCATAGATACAGAAAAAGAAGGGACCCTAGAGGCCATTTAGTCTCACCTCTTTTTAGGGTTGAGTAAACTGTGTTCATGGATGTGTTTTGTCCAAGGTCATTAACGTAATATGTATCAGAAAAAAAATACGAATCCAGGTCCTCTAAAACTCTTTCACCTTTATCATGCTGCCTCCCTACTTGGATTCTAGTTCTTTTCCATGACAAAAAAGGACTTCAGTGAATACTTTGGTGCAGTGGTTCTCAACCTTCCTAATGCCATGACCCTTTAATACTCATATGTGGACACATCTGCATGTGTGCAGAGCTACCTGGAGATGGATAGAAGAGCTGTGTCTGGGTTCCTAAGACCATCAGAAATATGTGTTTTCTGATGATCTTAGGTGACCCTTCTCACCCCTGTTAAAGGGTTGTTCAACCACCAAAGGGGTCATGACCCACAGGTTGACAACTTCTGCATTAGTGAATATGACATACTTGGGATACATACCCCACACAATTATATTACATTTTCAAATACTTTCCTCTCTGTTCCCCTATTCAGTGAGTCATTTTTGTAAAAAATTAAAAAGAAATAGAAAAAAGTATGTTTTATGAAATTAACTTATTTATTTTGTCTAATAATACATGAAACATTCCATACCCTTATTGTACAACTACTGCAATGAAAGGAGGAAGGTGAATTTTACCAACTCTCTTTGGGACTAAACTTGACCATTATAATAGCAGAATTTTCCATTTCATTTTTCTTTTTCTTTATTTCATTTTACATAATTTGAAGAATTAAAACTGGCCTTGAATAATGGAAGCAAGGAAACTTTCTTATTCTTTTATTCATTCAGTGAACACACTTATCTAGTGTCTTTTGTTTTCAGAGTCCTTTGTTGAAGCCTATGGAAAATGGGAAGAACAGTAAGAACAATACTCTGACCTTCAACAACCTTATAAACCAAGTGGTGAAAATGCAAAGAATGGCATAAAAGTACAATTAGAGGTTCAAATGCCAATGGTAGTTTGGGAGAAAAAGAGGGACAGAGACAGAGACAGAAAGGGAGACAGAGAGAGATGAAGACAGAGAGAAAGGGAAAGAGAGAGAAAGAGAGAGAGAGAGAGAGAGAGAGAGAGAGAGAGAGAGAGAGAGAGAGAGAGAGAGAGAGAGAGAGAGAGAGAGAGAACTCTTTCTGAGCCGTGTGTGGGATTGATGGGGAGGAAGCATGAAAGTATCTATGGAGGAGGCAGTGAAGTATTGGAGGTGGGTCTCAAAGAATGAGAATTAGACAAGTGAAGCTGAAAGTAAAAGGAATTATATAAACAATGCTGCCTTCTTTGTGACTCACTCCCCTCTAATCTCCTTTTTCTCCCAAATTTTCTCCACCTTCCACCTTCCACTCCCCTCACATATAAAATCTTACAACTTAGGAGCCTTTTCTTTGCATACCTGAGTTGCATATGATGAGAAGAATACAAAACATTTCCATTTCATGAAATGCAATCCATCAACACACACTTCTTATGTGTTGTGGAGAAATGAATCCATTTCAGCTGGGAAGGGAGATAAATCAATTTAAGTGGAAGATTTTTGACAGTTTAATTCAAATTAAGTCTACTTTGTTCAATTAAGGGTAGGTTCAGGAGGGGGTGTGGGTTGAGGGAGTATTGAGGGAGCAGAAAAAGAATAGGGTCTGTTAGAAGTAAAAGAAGGCATTTGCTCACATTAAACTTTTCTGGGGAGGAAGTTTCATTAAATAGCACCATCATAACAAGTTGCTAATTTATATACCTTCTACAAATGGTGAATTATTCACTTGATTTTATCATACTCCCCCTTGGCTTTTGATTGACTTCTGATAGTCATGAGAAATTGGAGGGGAAGGAATTGGAGGGGGTCATTTCCTCTTTTTGGCATTTTATACACATAGCAGAACATTAAAATTATCATTTAACAAATGATCCACTTTAAATGATAGGTCTCCATTTAAAAGGGGCTCATTTGTTAAATGAATGTTTTGAACCTCCCTATACCCAGTGGCTTTGGTTAAGCATACAACAGAATTGCTTTCCCTAGGATTCTTCTTTTTTCTCTTTTTTAATTTTCCCAGTCTACCCCACAAATAATTCTACCACTTACATCTAGAGGTAGGTATCTCAGAATTCTGGTGTTCAAAATCATGTGTTTACTTTGAACTTGACCTATTCATGATTTGGTCAGTATAGGCACTCCATTCTTAAATGTGACAGTTCTGTGTCTTAGTATACAATTTCCTGACTTACTGTGTCCCATCCTCTATTGGTCAAAATTCTAGAAATGAGCCTCTCAACTAAGATAGTAGAGTCTTCAGATGGAAGATATTTATTCTGCTACTGTACCCAGTTTTGAGGCCCCTCTAGCTTGGTCTGATCAATGAGAGCTTCCTTCTAGAAATCAGCTTCAGTATTCTATAAAAATGTGACATAATAATGGGAATTTAGTGTTACAGGACAAAAATTGAACTTTAAAAGGGGTATCATGTGTTTAACTGAGGCAGTGTGGTTTAGCATCAAGAACACATGTTCAGATCTGCCTTAGACACCTAAAGGTTGTGTCATTCTGAAAAGGCACTTATCTGCTCTGAGCCTCAGTTCTTCCCTTTATAAATCAGATTGAACTCAATGACCTCCAAAGTAACGTCCATATTTAAATCTATGATCCTCTGACCTCTGGTTCTGCCACTTAGGAGCTAAGTGAACCACTTCTCTTCCCTGAATCTAAGTTTTCTCATGCTAAGTGGGAATACTATGATAAGGTCTTACCTTATCTCCTAGGCAACTAGGTGGTACAGTAGATAATGTGCTGGACTTGGAATCAGGAGGACCTGAATTCAAATTCAGTTTTAGTTACTTACAAGCTTTGTGATGTTGGGCTTAGTTACTTCTACTTTAAAATGAGCATGATAATAGCATCTATTCCCCAGGGTTTTTATAAGGATAAAATGAGATGATATTTGTAAATGCTTAAAATGTTATATGAATACTATTATTATTGTTGTTGATGTAATAATCTTTATAACTTATTTTTGTAGAAATGACTGAGTTTCTGAAGGCATGCATAGCCCAACAAATGTTATTCCACCAGAAATACTACATCCATCACTTGAAGAGACCATGGCCTAGCAGAGTACCTGGTACATAGTGTGTGTGTCCTGAATTCTTTTTGACTGATAGATTCAGAGAGGCTCATCACCATGTGAACTATATGGTGATAGATAGATAGTTCAAACAACAGCATCTATTAAACCATAGATCTGTTGCAATCAGCTTCAGTAAGAAGCGAATGCTGAAACAGAGGAAATCACAGGTGGTTGAAGTAAAATGCGGATACATAGTACACTATGTACTTACTTACAAGGCCCTTTTAAGGGAAGCACTTTATAAATTGTAAAGCACTTAGATGAATATGAGCTATTACCGTTATACAGCTTTTGGAACTATCTACTATTGACAATTCTTAAAAACCCAGTGATCTACTGTTTTAAGTCCTAGAACTCATATAGAAACTATCACTATTTAGCTCTAGGTTGCCATCCTGACAGTCTAGGAGAAAGCTTCTTAGTTTTTTCTGCTCACAACCTCTATATGGGATCATGACCAACAGTTTAAGAAAAGCTGGTCTAGGAGATCCTTTGAGGATACCAAAGGACAGGCAGTAAAAATGAACCAATCCAGGTTGAGCTCACAGGTCAATAATTATAGATTTAGCCTGGAAGAATTTAGAGTCAGAAAACCTGGGTTTTACACTTTGTGGTCTAATCAAGGACAAGTCACTTAAACTTTTATTGGCACCAACTTTTCCATCTATGAAATGTGCAGCCTGGATTACTGGACCCCTAAGGACTTTCCAAAGTCTAAAATTCTGTAATCTGATCATTTGTGAACCAGGAAACTGATCTGAGTTAGGACCAAATACAAACAGTATCTAATAGAGTTAGCAATCTGGCTTCTCTGGACTCTGATCCTTATCATGTCACACTGACTAATCATTTGAAGTCTCTGGGACAAAATTAAGGCATACATTCTCTTAACTTCTAGGTGTTAGAACAGGTACCACCTAATATTTTGGGAAACAGGAACCAGATGTTAAGTCTGGGACTATATTTATCTTTGAAATAGGCAAGGAGAAAATAAGAATTTGTGCATCAAGTTTGCTATTTCATCTTCTATCACCATTATCATGAGAGGAAAATGGAGAAAGTCAAAGGCCAAATGACTTAACCAGGATCACACAATTAGTAAATATCTGAGACTTCTTTTGAATTCTGGTCTTCTCAACTCTCAGTCCAGTGTTCTATCCATTGGGTCACCAAGATGCCTCCAACATCTCTTCTCTAGAAAGACACTGAGAAATCTAGACTACCATACTGCTAATGACATTGTATTTAATTTTTTTCAGAGCACTTTGGAATCATTGCTTAGTACAATAGGAAAAGTAATGGAATGTGAGTCAGGTGACTTGGATTCTAGTCTCTGTTATGTTATTCTCACTAGCAGAGTATCCTTGGAAAGTTGTCTTTGCCTCTCTTGTTCTAAACTGTTTCATCAACGTAATGTAAATAATAATAACTTACCCACTGGAGGGCCAAGGGATAGAATACATGACTATCTGAGGTTCTTTTAAACACTAGAATTCCTGGTTCTTCATTGTTCCATAACTCTTTTTTGATTTGGATAATATTTATAAAAAAATCTTATATATACAAGTGACCATACTGAACAGTAGGGATTACCCAATGAAAAACAAAACAGTACCTGTCTTCAAAAGCATCACAGTTTAGCGGTGCATTTGACGAGTACAGAGACAAGCATAATATAAAATTAAATGTAATAAGAACAAATGAGAATCTTAGATAATGAGGTATAAGAAATATGAGGAGAGGGATATTACTTTTATGGAAGAGGAGAGTTGGTTTGGGATGAGAGGAGGCTTCAGGAGGAGACTGTATTTGAATTGGGTCTTGAGGGAAAAAAAGATTTTCAAAGACTGACTTACAGAGGTGCATGTTCTCAGCATTATATAAGGACTGGGCAAACTAAAAGTGAAGAAAGACTGCAAGGTGAGGTCAAGGAAGGGATACTAAAAAGATAAATTTGTTTGGAATACAGAGTAGGAAGGGGCGTGGTATTAATGTTACTGGTAAGGTGGATTGACAGCAGTATTAAATTCTAGGTCAAAGTGTTTGTGTTTTATTCGGCAAGCATTAGGAAACCTTTGAAGTTTTATGAAGCATTTAGGTGTGTGCATAAGGAAGATTATTTTCTCAACTAGGTGAAGAATAGATCAGAGAGTGCAAAGACTGAAAAATTAGGAAACATAGGCGCATTATTTTAAGTTAGGACATGGGGCAAAGAGTGGTGACATTGCACAATGAATTGGTGATAGATGATAGGTCCAGGGTTCTGACCAAGTAGATTTGGGATGCCATGAGACTGTGGCCCCATTGTTTCTATGCATGTTATAAGTGATAATCAGCTACAGAATTTTAGATAACTGCATTGCTTGGACCCAAAGTGGGTAAAGATTTCATTAAAACATAACACCTGAGGGGAAAATGGAATATATAACCAATGCTGTGAAAAAAAAATGGGTGGTGCTGGTGGTGGTGGGAGGGAAGAAGGGAGAGTGGTTAACCTGTTTTGCATGCAATTGCCAACATGATGTTGAAAATCCAACAGACTGGGGTCTATGTCATAGAGACTGGAGCTCCTGGGAATTTGACGGTTTCTCATATCCCGTAACCATACGTCATTTGCTATAATAGCTTAGTTAACAAAATGCCAATATCTTCCAGCTACAAGGATTTTGATCAGCTGGAGATTCAGGATAGGGAATGAAGTTGTTGGGGGTCATTGGCCTTTGTGATTCATTTTTGCCTCAAAATCTGTTTGGGTAATTGCATCACAGTCTATGCTCTGCAGGGGCTTGCTGACCAAGAATGGTTTGCAGGAGGTAGAAAACCATATGCCTTTTTCATTCCTTGAAGCTAAAGAGTGAACTGTATCAAGGGCAGGTAGTTGTGAGAGCTCCTATCAAAGCAGAGATATTTATCCCACTTACCCTTCTTCCTAATCCCATCTGCTGGCCTTGTGGCTTAGTAGTACTACTATCCTCTATGCCATTTCAAGTGGGCTTCAAGGTGAATATGACTGGTACTCCCAGGATCATTAAGTTCATCCATTCAGTACTCCACCTGACTCCATAGCACCTACCTAAAAGTTTGAGCCCACAGCCTTAGCAGTAAAACTGAGTTAAGAGGTAACATAGCACATTAAGACCCATGTTATGCCAATGACTCCACAGAGTTGCAGGAACATATTATCTCTTATTGCCATAAAACATGACATAATTGCTTTTGGGTGTTGGGGTGAGTCAGATAAACAATGAACTAACTGACATTCCTTGTATGCTGCCTGCTGCTCTGATACCAGCCTGAATCTTCATGTCTGTACCTGGCTTTCCACTTGCAGAGTAGGAAGGGGAGTGGTATGAATATGACTAGAAAGGTACATTTTAATGTTCCAAAGGAACCCAATTTTTTTTAATCTGCCTAGCATTAGGTCAGACTGCAAAATGTGGGGTCAGTCAATATTTTTATTTGTTTTGTTTTGACATATTTGATAATGTTTAATTTCAAAATAATTTCAAAATTTCAAAATAATCGGTTTCTTTTGTTATCTTATGTGTTTTATTTTGCCCATTTAAAAACATTATTCTGATAAGAAATCAATAGACCAGGCTGCCAAAGGCATTTGTGACACAATCAAGGTTAAGAACTCCTGGTTGGACATATATTCATCTGGATTCGATTTTGAACAGTGTCCTCTCTTCCTAGGTAGAAGGTAATAAAAACAAAAGAAAAATACATACGATATAAAATCAATATGAAGATGAGGTTGTTTTTATCTAGAGATTATCCTATTCTCCCCAAGCTTAGTGATTTTTCTAATCACCAGTATATGTCTACCTCCTAAAAGTATAATGATGATAGATGAAGCGTAGTAACAGGTACTAATTTTCAAATAATACTAGTTCATATAACTGTAGCACATTACAATTACAGTAGTTAGGTATGACAGATGCCTGGATTTGGACTTGGAAAAACCTGAGTTCAAATTCTGCTTCAGATACTTCTTATCCATGTAATCCTTGTCTAAATCATTTAATCTCTCTCAGTCTCAGTTTCCTCATCTGTTAAATGGAGATAATAATATCATCAATCTCAAACGGATGGTGTGAGCACCAAATGAAATCATATATGTAAATATATGAGTGTGTGTTGTATATGTGTATTATATATAGGTATATGTGTATATACATATACATGTACATACACACATACACTTTGCCATTTTAAAATGCTATATGAATACTAGTGGGGTTTTTTTCTGTTTTCTTCAGAAGAACCATGTGAGGTAGCCAATATAAATATTATTATACCCTTTTTACAGATGAGGAAACTAGAGGTACCACTGGGTGTCATATAACCAAGACCAGGATAACCTACAGGATAAGCCTTCCTCCCATGTTTCAGACACTGTTGTGATCAACAACTAGTGATCAGATATTCCTGTTTATGT